>JAKDEW010000725.1:0-142350 GCA_021963965.1 Artemisiospiza belli
AAACCCGAGGGTGATGAAAATGGGCTGGCTGCCTTCAAATCAAACCCATAATACCATAAGAATACTTTTCCCATTCCCCTTAAAAGAGAACGCAGGGATTCCCTGTCACCTCCGGGATACCCCTCACAGCCTGGAAAAGGCAGCTTTTCCTGCAATCAACACCCTGAAAACGACATGCGAAGAGGGATCCCCTCAGTTCAAATACAGACAATAAGAGAAAAGTAGCTGCTTCCTTCTCCTTAATCCCTTTTGTCCTCATCAGCTCCACTTTTGTTCCTGGGGATCCGGGGAGGGACTGGCAAAATGAAATCGGAAAGGGGAAGGACAAAATTCCCCGCTCCGAACCCACACGGGCTCACCTGTTGGGCTGCTGCTCCCCGGCACAAAGATTCGTCCCTCGGCGCCTCCTTTAAGCGATGCTCCACGTATCCAAGCGCGGATCCAGGTGTTCCCCCCGAGCCTGTGAGAAGCTCCCGCAGTCCTTCCACGAGACAGCGCTGGGAGCGCCCCATAAACCCCTCCACTCAGCAGCTCCATGCAAAAGGGAGCTGAGGCAAAGCCTCCCCCTAAAACAGCCTCGCCCCGGCAGGAGCCGGCCCCTCATCATCCTCACACTCACACCTGGGCGGCTGCGAGCCCCCATCATCCTCACACTCACACCTGGGCGGCTGCGAGCCCCCATCATCCTCACACTCACACCTGGGCTGCTCCGAGCCCCCATCATCCTCACGCTCACACCTGGGCTGCCCCGAGCCCCCATCATCCTCACACTCACACCTGGGCTGCTCCGAGCCCCCATCATCCTCACAGCTCACATCTGGGCTGCTCCGAGCCCCCATCATCCTCACACTCACACCTGGGCTGCTCCGAGCCCTCATCGTCCTCACAGCTCACACCTGGGCTGCTCCGAGCCCCCATCATCCTCACACTCACACCTGGGCTGCTCCGAGCCCTCATCATCCTCACACTCACACCTGGCGCCGCTGCCACTCTCCATCAGCGCCTCTCCCTGTCCAGCACACAGCCCGCTTCTCACAGACACAGAGCAAACAGAAATCCGCTACGGGTGTTGGCGTTCCTTAGTCCGTCTGGTTCCACAACTCAAGCACTGATGGCATTGAGGGAAAGCTTTCCAGTGCAGAAAACGGTCATTCTGCTAGCACACTTTGATACACCCTCAGAAAAAGCAGAATCAGCGCCAACTCCTAAGACCCCTGCTGAGGAACCCAGCCCTCCTTGGGACACCCAATGCAGCAGACCTCGAAAAAGGAGGGGGAAAGTCAAGCTTGGAGTGGAAAAAGACAGCAGCCCTTAAAAAAAGCATTCACACAGCAATAGTGGGAACTAGTCACATTTCTTCTTTCCTTGCTTCCTGTAATGACATAAATATGAAATAAAAAAAAAAAAACAAAAAAACACATGAAACACAAGGCAGAGCTGGGAATTTACAGGTCTTTGTTTGGCACTCTGGATGACAAGCGCCTCTTCCGGGACTGCGACACGATTTGGGGACTGGCAGAGAACGGAGGCAAAAGGTGCCAGAGAGCCCTTTCTATTGCCTCCAGCCCCCGCAGCTGTTCTGATGGTTTCGGGGCACAGCTCGGTCCGTTCCTAGATAAAAACGCTAGGGCAATATCTTCAAAACTGCTACCCATCTCTAGTCGGAGTTTCCTACGTTCCTGTAAACAAATGAGTGGATAGAGAGGGTTTCTCCGCAAAGGAATTTAGAGACAAATTCCTGTTCTTTACCAAGACCTATAAAAACGAATACCTGGACAGGTTTCAGCATCCTACCCCCACCCCTCCCTGTGAATTTGGCGGCAGCTTTGGGTCCCTCTGGGGGACGGCCCCCAGCGTGACGACCCTCGCCCGCCCCCGCCTGCTCCTGCACCGCAGTGGGGCTCCCGCTCCGGGGACCGCGGGGTGCCCCCACGGCATCAGAGCCCCGAGCCTTCACCCCCCTTTCCCTGAGCCCCAAGGAAGGCACAGAGCGAGTCCGACTGCCCCGGACAGCAGCAGCGCAGCGCTTCCTCCAAGCCCTTTCCACGCGTCCATCCCCGCAGAAAGGGATTCTGCTGCGACAAGAAAGGGGGGCGGCCCCCAGAAGGGTTGAGGTTCCTCCCCAGCCTCGCTGTCCCGGGCCAGGGGCAGCGAGAGGGAGCGGCACCGACGGCGGGCACGGCGCGGCACCGAGCGGGGGCCGCTCTCGGCGCCGTGCCGGGAAAGCCGCAGCTCCGGCGCTGTCCGGCGGGGCGCCTGACCGGCACGGGGGGATCCGCCGAGAGCCCCCGGCCCCGTGCGGGGACTCCTGCAAGGGCCGAGCGGCGCCGGGCTCCGGCCCTCGGGCCTTCATTCTCCGGCACCCCGAGCCCCGCGGCTGCGGGGCAAAGAGGGAAAGGGGGCACGGGAAGAGAGGAGCGAGAGCAGGGCATGAGAAAGGGCGGCGAGGGAGGTCGGGCTGTGCAGGAAAGCGGGACGGGAAGGAAAGCCCGGGAGGGGGGTAGAGGGAGGGTGGACAGAGGAGGGAGACAGGGGGAACAGAAGGGAGTAGCGGGCTAGGGACTGGACAGGAAGAAGCCGGGCTTGTGGGGGGAGAGAGAGTGGGGGAAAGGGAGCGAGAGAAGGCGAATATGGGGAGAAGGAAGGAGGGCTAGAGAGAGGGACAGGCGGGGAAGCCTCACAGAGCCCCGGCTGCACCCCGAGCCCGGCCCGGCGCCTCGCCATGCCCGGCATGCTGCGCTCGGCGGAGTTCGGTTGGCTTCGACGACACTCGGCTCGAGTCGGCTCTTCGGCTAAATTCGGCTATTATCGGCTAAACTCGGCTATTGTCGGCCGCATTCGCTTCTTCGGCGCGGCTCGGCTTCATCCGGCCGAACTCGGAGCCGCTCTCCGTGCGTTCGACGCGCCTCGGCTCCCTGAGGGCGGGCAAGCGGCGCCGCCTCACGTTAAACTCGCCCGGCTCGGGGCTCCCCTGCTGCCGCGTCCCGGCCATCGCACGGACACGATCGGGAGCGCGGGGTGGCACAGGAGCTTATTAGGCGGTGACCGCACTCGCGCTAATTAGCGCGCACGAGAGCAGCGGGCTCGGTTCGGCTGAGCTCGGCTCCGTTCAGGCAGCCTCGCAAGCCTGGCCTCGGTTCGCTCGAGGCCGTCAGGTTCCGCCGGTCTCGCCTTGGTGCGGCTGAGCTCGTTCCATTCGGCCAAAGGAGGCGTCGTTCGCTCGTGTTTTTACAAACATCTTTCTATATTGACTGTATATTTCTATATTTAGATTTATATTTCTATAATACTTCTTTTATTCAAAATAAAACCCCCATCTCTAGCCAAATAAATACAAAAAACCACCTTCTTTCAAACGATATTGAAATATTTTTATACTTAGTATAATTATATGCACATTTATATTTATGGTTTCTTTTGATGCAGTGTATTATTAATTACATATAATATACATAAAATTCTAGAAATGGATTTAAATTATTATTTATGTATCATATCTACTGCTACAACTAATTTTTTCTTGTTTTTAAACTTCATATATATATCTGTATTTATTTATGATATATTCCTATACTTAGATTTCTACCTTTATATTATTCGTACTTATAATTTTTACAATCTAAACCCTATTGACAAATAAAAAAAACCACTTTATTTAAGTATTTTAAAAATATTCTCATATTTATAATTTTCATATTTATAGTTATAATTTGTTCCATATTACATGAGAACACACCTGCTCCTGCACCCAGTGGGGCTCCCTCTCCTGGGGACCTTGGGGTGCCCCAACGGCATCAGAGCCCCGAGTCTTCACCCCCTTTTCCTCTGTTTAGAAACTGCACTGGAACTTTTTTCTGGAAACAAAGACATCACCTAAATCCTCTCCCCGTGTCCCAGACAGATGGATATTCAGTTATTAGTTGGCTGGGCAGCAGTTTCTTAAATAGAAGGATAAACAAGATGTGAACATTTCAGCTACAAGCAAATAGGCAAATCTGAACAAGGTACTGGTGGCCGACCACTGAAGTTATTTTGAAGCAATTTTTTAAACAATAACATACTGATACCACAAAAATAAAGCAAGAAACTAACTACTGGCTAAGAAAAAATTAACTTTTGACAGCAACAACATTCCAACCACACAGGCTTTTTCCCGATGTCATACCTTACAACTACCTCTCTTGGGAATTCTCATCATGTATCCCAAAAGGAATAAATACCTCAGAACGTCCTAAAGCAAAAAGTTGCACACATGAGCTCCTCACACTCCCGGGAGGCCAGCACAGTGTGCACTGAGTCTGCAACAAATTCTACTCAGTGAGGGTCTGCAAACAAAGGTTCAACTGATGAACTGAACTGATTTTAAAGAGAGGTTTTCTAAGCACTGAAGCACTACAAAGAACAAGCAGAAACAATTCTTAAAAAAACCTTCAAGTTTTATTTAGCATATATGCGACTGATTTCCACCCTGTGGCTTCTCACTTTGATTGGTCTGTAGGTTCAGGAAGATGACAATGCACACTCTGCCTTCCCTGAGCCCCCCACAGCAGCTGAGCGCTGCTCCGTGTGCTCAGATCATCAGGAACTGGATTACACGTGCCCGGATGGACTGGAACTGCTCTGCTGCAGATTCAGGAGACGATGGCAGAGAGGGGCTGGCTGAGGCGTCGTCCCAATTCCATTTCTGTGTGACCAGAAGCGGTTTGTTCCCAACAGCTGCAACAATCCCCAGCTCGCTTCCGTGGTGAGTACCGATGGCACACAAATGGCAGCCTGAGGAAATCGTGTTCTGGGCTCCAAGTGGTTGGGACAGGGTCTGATTTTTTGTTTTGTACCTGGATGATGATTAGTACAACAGGGCTCTGATGGATGACATGGCAGCACAGAATTAAAAACTCCTCAACAGGATTACATCGACTTCTAGGAAAAGACAAAAGCCTAGGACCCTTCTGAAATCTACTTTTAATCCGAAGCACGGGGATTGTCACTATGCTGCACCTTCCAGCTTTTCAAAGCAGCTTACCTCTGAAGACCAGGAAACATTGATTTCTACAGAAACCACGGGCAACCTCCAGGCTAATCTCAGCACTACTGTTTAATTGGGGACCTGCCAGCGTGCCAGTACAGCCTAAAGTGTGCTTTATTTCAGTCTAACATCCCCACAAATTTCTTCTCACATCTTCAACCCTGAAATCTTATTTTCCCCTAAAGCTTCTCTTCATTAGCAATTTCCAAGTAACATGGTATTTTTACAACATTCAAAAATGTCATGCTGGACTGTGCTAGAGAGTAATCTGCAAATATAAGCTTAGCAAAGTTTGAATTGACTTGTCCAGAGAAAAAACCTACAAGTGAACACCTACACCTGCCTACAAAGAGCTAACAAGCCCCTGGCAGCTGCCAGCATCAAAGCACAGTGGATGTTTCTAATACAGGGTAAGGATAACAATATCACCTTCTGTTCTCTCCAGCTTGTTTTCCCTGCAGTCATATTTTGCTGCTTATGATTTTTTTAGTCTCCGTATCTTCTTGGACAGCACCGAGCCCGACGACAAGGATACGAGAGTCTCTCCCTGCCGCACGGAGAGAACCAGGAAAACAGTTTAAAAAAGAACAGGGTAGTTTGAAATTCATACTTGCAACGAGAAGCAGCGCCTAACCAACAGAACAAAAGTAAACAAAGCACGATACCTCCCTGGGGACAGAAGACTCAAAAACTCTCCAGGATTTACAATTCTAGCGACCAACCCCTTCAGGACAGCAGCCAAGTGTCCCATGGGGTGGTGCTGCACCAAAGAACCATCTGAGAGGTTCCAAAGAGTGAAATGCACAATATTTTGCCAAGACAAAAAATCTTGCAAAAGAACAAAAATACAATAGATGTGAAGTACGGGGCAAGAGTACAAGTGTTCACTTTAAGAGCTGGAACCATCCAGGTGAGCACCTGATAACTGGACTCTCACCAGAGTTTGAACCCTTCAGGACAGAAAAGGGTTTTCCCCAGAAATTTCACAGACTGAGTTTTGATAGAAGTACTCCTGCCACATCCTCAGAAACGTCACCCATTCTCCAGGTGTGTGGAGAGAACTGCAAATGGCTCTCACGTAGTTTGAGCTAGTTCTGTAAGGTCTCAGGGTGCATTTCACCAGATGCAACCAAATTGGGCAACTCCCAGTGGGACAGAAGGAACCCAAAGCTTGGGTAAGCAGAGCTGCAGCAAATACTGAGCAAAAACAAACATAACAGCGTAAAAAATAATCAACCATCCTTTTTTTTTCTCTTGCTTTTGTTTTTTTCTTCTTCAGATCAGCATAGCAATTAAAGAGAAGGTGAAAAACTCACCATTACTGAACATTTCATCATCTGTAGGCTGAGCATCCTTAGCATAGAGGACTCCAAAGTTAAAATTCACTGATCCCTGGGAAATAAAACCAAATATTGTACGATAAACAGTCAAACAGCAGACATAAAAATTTGTTTCCTCTAAGGACTTTCAGGGATGTATGCATCTTTGCATTACACATTAGAACATACACTTCATACCATCACCTAATACATAATAATTTACCTTTGAATTTTGATAGCCTAGCATGAATTTTTAACTTAAATTGGTGATCTGTTATTATTAAGTTGGTGCTTAAAGTTATTTCTGCTGTCACGTTCAAGAAAACATTAATTTTTTTTACTGTAATGACCAATTGATTTCAAAGTCATCACAAGCCTATGAAAACACAAAGCTGTGTTCACTGCACGTGTCTGTGAGCTAGAAGTAGTTAGGCTTCTACTTCCCTCTTGTTCTTCCAGAACCAATAAATCCTGTCAACAAAACCAGGATCTTTAGCCCACTGCTGTGAAAGTTTCTACAAGGATGATGGTTTGATTTGTGTTTAGAAGTTTTGATTTGAAATGGCCAGTTCAATGGATAAAGACAGTTTAAGTAGTATTACATTACTATTATTATTATTTCTATTCTTATTTTTACTAGTACTACTACTGTTATTATCACCTGCTACTGGAAGAAACAAACCAGTAGTGCCTATACTTACTTACTTTTATTTCCAGAAAGTAATAAAGAAAAAGAACCAAACCAAAAAAAGTCACTTCCTACCTTTTATTTCAAGGGATGAAACATTTCTCTTGGGCTCTTCTCCAATTTATCAGGACTCATAGCACTGAAAGGCAAACAAAACAGTGCTTTATAGAAGGGCAAGTGCACATTTCAAGGCTGAACCACCAACTGATTGCAGTGACAGCAGTTACAACGTGAATCGTTGCGAGAGCCTCTGTTCAATGGAATGTTCTGTGGAACTGCCATTTCTTTCCCAAAATACTAACTTCCAACACTTCCTAAACGTATTTTGTATTTTAAACCACAGGAGTTAGTGAGACTCTGTGTGGAGGTCAGGTTTAAATTTATTTCCTTCTAAAGCACAGAGTTCTGTTCCATCGCCCTTCCCTTCGGCTCTGCACTGAATCATGGTGAGCATTTGAGGAGTGCTCAATAACCAATTCTATTTCTCTCTTTTTCTAGTTCTCTCTATCCTTAAATAATTCAAGACAAGTCAAATGAAAAAGGACAAGTTCAGCACCAAAGTCACACTTTTTCCCTTTGTCTGGTCAAGAACAGGCTCCAAATCCACTTATTGCTGCCTTCAACGATTAAGACTTGCAAAACCATTTTTACATGTTTTACAGGTTTACCATAAAACCCACAGAACGCAAGCTCTGAATTACAGGA
Organism: Artemisiospiza belli; assembly: GCA_021963965.1. Classification (NCBI taxonomy): domain Eukaryota; kingdom Metazoa; phylum Chordata; class Aves; order Passeriformes; family Passerellidae; genus Artemisiospiza; species Artemisiospiza belli. Next base: position 7,739 of record JAKDEW010000725.1, read on the forward strand.
AAAGGTAATTGACAGGCAAATATTGAAAGGGATCACTTACTTGTAAATACATACCTCGATAGAGATCGCACTGAGAACGTTTCTGTGGGACTCTAAGGGAGACATATTTTCTGAGTACCCTGTAAACAAGAAAAGCTAGAATATATTACAGGACATCCCCACTTTTTCTACATATTCAAATAGCATTTTTTAATAAAAACAAATCAGTTAAAAAAGAAGGAAGAAAATCAAGGTAATTTTACTCAGCTATATTTTCTCCCCATTTAGAGAAAAAAAAAAGTCACGGGTGCTGCAAAAAAAAATAAAGTGAACCATAAACGCCTACAGTAGAATTTTAAAACAAGTGCTTGGATCAAAGAATCTTATGGAACGTGAAGTAGAAAAAAAGTGAAACCATTATCAGACCTGACTATTTTCTCACCATGGTACAAGAAAATCCTAAAAGCAGTATAAAGTCGCTGCCTAAAACCGGTCATGGGATGGAACCAAGAACAATTTAGGCATTTGCTAATCTGGACAGAAACCTTTCCTGCATGCTAGTGTCAAATCAGAAGTTTGGTCTTTCACAAGCTCGACAATGCTGGAAAGCATTTTCCCTGGGGCTCGGGAGGGCAGGGGCGGAAGGGGGGGTGACTTTGCAGATCGCACCTGTGCCATCCGAAGGATACAGCCCGCCTGCTCCCTGCGCTGGGCATTCTCCCGGCCATCTCTGGGTTTACCGCTCAGCGCCGCTCCACCCGTTTCCACGGCAGAAAGAGCCACGAGCACTAACGCAGGCAGCGGCCCCGTCATTGCGGCGATATCGCAGCGCTCTCGGCTCGCAACGCCCAACACGCGGCGGAGCCGCCTCCGCCTGCAGCACCGGCAGCAGCCCGAGGCAGACGGCTACAGCTCGGGGGCTCCTCCTGCGCCTCCGCCAGCCCGAGGGCAGCCGCCCCACCGGGACCGTGGGAGCGACCGGCGCCGCTCGCCCGGGGCGGCTCCTGCAGCTCCCGGCCCGCGGCAGCAAAGCACCGCCTCGCCCTCCGCCATCGGCGGGCGGCAGCGCCCCCGGCACCGCCGAGTGAGGCCGAGGAACCGGGCGGACGCTCCTTCCATGCTGCTCAGCTCCGTGCGGGCGGCCAGACGGAGGCTTCGCCCCTCCAGCGTCGCCGTCCCGCGCGGGAGAGGCGCCGGCAGCTGCCCGCGCACAGCCCCGCGCGGCCGCCTGGCACGCCAGCCACTCACGTGCCGCGTCAGCCGTTGCGTCACACGCCGCGCCGGCAGCAGGGCCTGCCGGGAGTTGTAGTCTCGGGCTGACAGCCACGGCTCCGTCCCCCGCCACCGGGAGCTGCAGTCCCTCCCGGGCATAAAACGGGTCCTTCGCCCCAGGGCGCGGAAGGACCTGAGGCAGCACCGCTCCTCCCGAATGCCCTCTCTTTTTCCCTCCAACACTTTTTACTTTTTTCAATCTGTTTTTCACCACTTCCCTTCCCTCTTGCTCTCCTGCTTCCTTTCCTTTCCCTTTCCTTTCCCTTTCCATTTCCCTTCCTTCCCTTTCCCTTTCTTGCATTTCTGATCTTGGTTTACCTTTCTAGTTTTAGAATAAAAAAGCAGCAGCAGAAACTTTCAGGCTACCCGGGAGTAAAAAAAAAAAAAACTCCAAAACGAAAATGATTTAAAGAAAACTATTTATTCCCTGGGAGCCTGAAATTTTCTACTGCTGCACGTGACATAGAGCTTTTATTCCTTCTTACAGATAGGTGATATTTTATACTTACTTTATACAGCGCCGCCTGCCGTCTGTACCGGAGCACTGCAGCGTGAGCTTGATCCCCACTGAAGGCCAAAACAGAAAAGAAGGACTTACAAACACGCTGGAATGGAGACAGCATCAAAGGAATTGCAATTGGAGGAGAAAAAAAAAAAATTGGGAAATTTAGTGACTCTAAGAAAATGGCCTGGGTTTATATCAGGTGCAGTGCAAAGGACCAAAAGATGCCAAAACTAAGCTCACAGAGGTTGCAAAAGCAGGGGAAAATGTCAAGGAGGAAGACACAACTTAGGGGGCAAGATATGAAGGACATGGCATGAATACTTAAAACAAACAAAAAAAAAAAAATAGAAAAAATCTTTCCCAAACTCAAAGCCATCAAAATGCAGGCAGGCCATACGCCAGCAAGGGCAGGCACATGCAGCAAAGCTTGCCAAAATTGATCCCCACTGAAGGCCAAAACATAAAAGAAGGACCTACAAACACGCTGGAAAGGAGTCAACATCAAAGGAATTGCAATTGGAGGAGAAAAAAAGAAAATTTTGGAAATTTAGTGACTCTTAGAATGTGGCCTGGGTTTATATCAGGCGCAGTGCAAAGGAACAAAAGGTGCCAAAACTAAGCTCACAGATGTTGCAAAAGCAGGGGAAAAATTCAAGGAGGAAGACACAACTTAGGGAGCAAGATATGAGGGACATGGCATGAATACTTAAAATAATAAAAAAAAAAAAAAAAGAAAAAATCTTTCCCAAAGTCAAAGCCATCAAAAGGCATGGCCTGCCATCAAGTGCAGGCACATGCAGCAAAGCTTGCCAAAATTGATCCCCACTGAAGGCCAAAACAGAAAAGAAGGACTTGCAAACACGCTGGAATGGAGACAACATCAAAGGAATTGCAATTGGAGGAGAAAAAAAGAACATTTGTGAAATTTAGTGACTCTAAGATAATGGCCCGGGATTTTATCAGGTGCAGTGCAAAGGACCAAAAGGTGCCAAAACTAAGCTCACAGATGTTGCAAAAGCAGGGGAAAAAGTCAAGGAGGAAGACACAACTTAGGGGGCAAGATATGAAGGACATGGCATGAATACATAAAACAAACAAAAAAAAAAAAAATAGAAAAAATCTTTCCCAAAGTCAAAGCCATCAAAATGCAGGCAGGCCATACGTCACCAAGGGCAGGCACATGCAGCAAAGGTTGCCAAAATTGATCCCCACTGAAGGCCAAAACAGAAAAGAAGGACCTACAAACACGCTGGAAAGGAGTCAACATCAAAGGAATTGCAATTGGAGGAGAAAAAAAGAAAATTTTGGAAATATAATGACTCTAAGAAAATGGCCTGGGTTTATATCAGGCGCAGTGCAAAGGAACAAAAGGTGCCAAAACTAAGCTCACAGATGTTGCAAAAGCAGGGGAAAAAGTCAAGGAGGAAGACACAACTTAGGGGGCAAGATATGAGGGACATGGCATGAATACTTAAACTAATAAAAAAAAAAAAAAGAAAAAATCTTTCCCAAAGTCAAAGCCATCAAAATGCAGGCTGGCCATACGCACCAAGGGCAGGCACATGCAGAAAAGCTTGCCAAAATTGATCCCCACTGAAGGCAAAACAGAAAAGAAGGACTTATCAACACGCTGGAAAGGAGTCAACATCAAAGGAATTGCAATTGGAGGAGAAAAAAAGAAAATTTTGGAAATTTAGTGACTCTAAGAAAATGGCCTGGGGGTTTATCAGGTGCATTGCAAAGGACCAAAAGATGCCAAAACTAAGCTCACAGATGTTGCAAAAGCAGGGGAAAAAGTCAAGGAGGAAGACACAACTTAGGGGGCAAGATATGAGGGACATGGCATGAATACTTAAAATATTAAAAAAAAAAAAAAAGAAAAAATCTTTCCCAAAGTCAAAGCCATTAAATGCAGGCAGGCCATACGCCAGCAAATGCAGGCACATGCAGCAAAGCTTGCCAACATTGATCACCACTGAAGGCCAAAACAGAAAAGAAGGACATACAAACACGCTGGAATGGAGACAACATGAAAGGAATTCAATTTCTATGAGAAAAAAAAAAAATTTGGGTAAGTTAGTGATTCTAAGAAAATGGCCTGGGTTTATATCAGGTGCAGTGCAAAGGACCAAAAGATGCCAAAACTAAGCTCACAGATGTTGCAAAAGCAGGGGAAAAAGTCAAGGAGGAAGACACAACTTAGGGTGCAAGGTGTGAGGGACATGGCATGAATACTTAAAATAATAAAAAAAAAAAAAGAAAAGATCTTTCCCAAAGTCAAAGCCATCGAAATGCAGGCAGGCCATACGCCAGCAAGTGCAGGCACATGCAGCAAAGCTTGCCAACATTGATCCCAACTGAAGGCCAAAACAGAAAAGAAGGACTTACAAACACGCTGGAATGGAGACAACATGAAAGGAATTCAATTTCTATGAGAAAAAAAGAAAATTTGGGTAAGTTAGTGATTCTAAGAAAATGGCCTGGGTTTATATCAGGTGCAGTGCAAAGGACCAAAAGATGCCAAAACTAAGCTCACAGATGTTGCAAAAGCAGGGGAAAAAGTCAAGGAGGAAGACACAACTTAGGGGGCAAGATATGAGGGACATGGCATGAACTCTTCAGAAAACAACCAAAAAAAGAAAAAAATCTTTCCCAAAGTCAAAGCCATCAAAAGGCATGGCCTGCCATCAAGTGCAGGGACATGCACCAAAGATTCCTCTATTGGTCCCCATTGAAATCGAAAGATTCCTTTTCCCTTCTCGAAAGGAAATTTCATTTCCTTTCGGGAAGGGAAAAGGAATCTTGCGGATCCCAAAAGAAAGGCTTACAAACACTCTGGAAAGGAGATAGGTTCAAATGAAATGCAATTGAAAAAAGCAGAAAATCTGGAATTTTACCCTCTTCAAAACATAGGCTGTGAGGAAATCAGCTGCATTGCAAAGGACCAAAAGGTGGCAAAACTAGGCTCACAGATGTTGCAAAAGCAGGGGAAAAAGTCAAGGAGGAAGACACAACTTAGGGGGCAAGATATGAGGGACATGGCATGAATACTTACAATAATAAAAAAAAAAAAAAAAGAAAAAATCTTTCCCAAAGTCAAAGCCATCAAAATGCAGGCAGGCCATACGCCAGCAAGGGCAGGCACATGCAGCAAAGCTTGCCAAAATTGATCCCCACTGAAGGCCAAAACAGAAAAGAAGGACTTACAAACACGCTGGAATGGAGACAACATGAATGGAATTCAATTTCTATGAGAAAAAAAGAAAATTTGGGTAAGTTAGTGATTCTAAGAAAATGGCCTGGGTTTATATCAGGTGCAGTGCAAAGGACCAAAAGGTGCCAAAACTAAGCTCACAGAGGTTGCAAAAGCAGGGGAAAAAGTCCAGGAGGAAGACGCAACTTAGGGGGCAAGATATGAAGGACATGGCATGAATACTTAAAACAAAACAAAAAATAAAATAGAAAAAATCTTTCCCAAAGTCAAAGCCATCAAAATGCAGGCAGGCCATACGCCAGCAAGGGCAGGCACATGCAGCAAAGCTTGCCAAAATTGATCCCCACTGAAGGCCAAAACAGAAAAGAAGGACCTACAAACACGCTGGAAAGGAGTCAACATCAAAGGAATTGCAATTGGAGGAGAAAAAAAGAAAATTTGGGAAATTTAGTGACTCTTAGAAAGTGGCCTTGGTTTATATCAGGTGCAGTGCAAAGGACCAAAAGATGCCAAAACTAAGCTCACAGATGTTGCAAAAGCAGGGGAAGAAGTCAAGGAGGAAGACACAACTTAGGAGGCAAGTTATGAGGGACATGGCATGAACACTTCAGAAAACAACCAAAAAAAGAAAAAAAAATCTTTCCCAAAGTCAAAGCCATCAAAAGGCATGGCCTGCCATCAATTGCAGGGTTATGCACGAAGATTCCTCTATTGGTCCCCATTGAAATCGCAAGATTCCTTTTCCCTTCCCGAAAGGAAATTTCATTTCCTTTCGGGAAGGGAAAAGGAATCTTGCGGATCCCAAAAGAAAGGCTTACAAACACTCTGGAAAGGAGATAGGTTCAAATGAAATGCAATTGAAAAAAGCAGAAAATCTGGAATTTTAGTCTGTTCAAAAAATAAGCTGTGAGGAAATCAGCTGCATTGCAAAGGACCAAAAGGTGCCAAAACTAAGCTCACAGAAGTTGCAAAAGCAGGGGAAAAAGTCAAGGAGGAAGACACAACTTAGGGGACAAGATATGAGGGACATGGCATGAATAATTAAAATAATAAAAAAAAAAAAAAGAAAAAATCTTTCCCAAAGTCAAAGCCATCAAAATGCAGGCAGGCCATACGTCGCCAAGGGCAGGCCCATGCAGCAAAGCTTGCCAAAATTGATCCCCACTGAAGGCCAAAACAGAAAAGAAGGACCTACAAAAACGCTGGAATGCAGACACCATCAAAGGAATTGCAATTGGAGGAGAAAAAAACAAAATTTTGGAAATTTAGTGACTCTAAGAAAATGGCCTGGGTTTATATCAGGTGCAGTGCAAAGGACCAAAAGGTGCCAAAACTAAGCTCACAGATGTTGCAAAAGCAGGGGAAAAAGTCAAGGAGGAAGACACAACTTAGGGGGCAAGATATGAGGGACATGGCATGAGTACTTAAAATAATAAAAAAAAAAAAAAGAAAAAATCTTTCCCAAAGTCAAAGCCATCAAAATGCAGGCAGGCCATACGCCAGCAAGGGCAGGCACATGCAGCAAAGCTTGCCAAAATTGATCCCCACTGAAGGCCAAAACAGAAAAGAAGGACCTACAAACACGCTGGAAAGGAGTCGGCATCAAAGGAATTGCAATTGGAGGAGAAAAAAAGAAAATTTCGGAAATTTAGTGACTCTAAGAAAGTGGCCTGGGGTTTTATCAGGTGCAGTGCAAAGCACCAAAAGATGCCAAAACTAAGCTCACAGATGTTGTAAAAGCAGAGGAAAAAGTCAAGGAGGAAGACACAACTTAGGGAGCAAGATATGAGGGACATGGCATGAATACTTAAAACAAAAAAAAAAAAAAAAAAGAAAAAAATCTTTCCCAAAGTCAAAGCCATCAAAATGCAGGCAGGCCATATGCCACCAAGGGCAGGCACATGCAGCAAAGCTTGCCAAAATTGATCCCCACTGAAGGCCAAAACAGAAAAGAAGGACCTACAAACACGCTGGAAAGGAGTCAACAACAAAGGACTTGCAATAGGAGGAGAAAAAAAGAAAATTTGGGAAATTTAGTGACTCTTAGAAAGTGGCCTGGGGTTATATGAGGTGCAGTGCAAAGGACCAAAAGATGCCAAAACTAAGCTCACAGATGTTGCAAAAGCAGGGGAAAAAGTCAAGGAGGAAGACACAACTTAGGGGGCAAGATGTGAGGGACATGGCATGAATACTTAAAATAAAAAAAAAAAAAGAAAAAATCTTTCCCAAAGTCAAAGCCATCAAAAGGCATGGCCTGCCATCAAGTGCAGGCACATGCAGCAAAGCTTGCCAAAATTGATCCCCACTGAAGGCCAAAACAGAAAAGAAGGACTTGCAAACACGCTGGAATGGAGACAACATCAAAGGAATTGCAATTGGAGGAGAAAAAAAGAACATTTGTGAAATTTAGTGACTCTAAGATAATGGCCCGGGATTTTATCAGGTGCAGTGCAAAGGACCAAAAGGTGCCAAAACTAAGCTCACAGATGTTGCAAAAGCAGGGGAAAAAGTCAAGGAGGAAGACACAACTTAGGGGGCAAGATATGATGGACATGGCATGAATACATAAAACAAACAAAAAAAAAAAAAATAGAAAAAATCTTTCCCAAAGTCAAAGCCATCAAAATGCAGGCAGGCCATACGTCACCAAGGGCAGGCACATGCAGCAAAGGTTGCCAAAATTGATCCCCACTGAAGGCCAAAACAGAAAAGAAGGACCTACAAACACGCTGGAAAGGAGTCAACATCAAAGGAATTGCAATTGGAGGAGAAAAAAAGAAAATTTTGGAAATATAATGACTCTAAGAAAATGGCCTGGGTTTATATCAGGCGCAGTGCAAAGGAACAAAAGGTGCCAAAACTAAGCTCACAGATGTTGCAAAAGCAGGGGAAAAAGTCAAGGAGGAAGACACAACTTAGGGGGCAAGATATGAGGGACATGGCATGAATACTTAAACTAATAAAAAAAAAAAAAAGAAAAAATCTTTCCCAAAGTCAAAGCCATCAAAATGCAGGCAGGCCATACGCCACCAAGGGCAGGCACATGCAGAAAAGCTTGCCAAAATTGATCCCCACTGAAGGCAAAACAGAAAAGAAGGACTTATCAACACGCTGGAAAGGAGTCAACATCAAAGGAATTGCAATTGGAGGAGAAAAAAAGAAAATTTTGGAAATTTAGTGACTCTAAGAAAATGGCCTGGGGGTTTATCAGGTGCATTGCAAAGGACCAAAAGATGCCAAAACTAAGCTCACAGATGTTGCAAAAGCAGGGGAATAAGTCAAGGAGGAAGACACAACTTAGGGGGCAAGATATGAGGGACATGGCATGAATACTTAAAATATTAAAAAAAAAAAAAAAGAAAAAATCTTTCCCAAAGTCAAAGCCATTAAATGCAGGCAGGCCATACGCCAGCAAATGCAGGCACATGCAGCAAAGCTTGCCAACATTGATCACCACTGAAGGCCAAAACAGAAAAGAAGGACATACAAACACGCTGGAATGGAGACAACATGAAAGGAATTCAATTTCTATGAGAAAAAAAAAAAATTTGGGTAAGTTAGTGATTCTAAGAAAATGGCCTGGGTTTATATCAGGTGCAGAGCAAAGGACTAAAAGATGCCAAAACTAAGCTCACAGATGTTGCAAAAGCAGGGGAAAAAGTCAAGGAGGAAGACACAACTTAGGGTGCAAGATGTGAGGGACATGGCATGAATACTTAAAATAATAAAAAAAAAAAAAGAAAAGATCTTTCCCAAAGTCAAAGCCATCGAAATGCAGGCAGGCCATACGCCAGCAACTGCAGGCACATGCAGCAAAGCTTGCCAACATTGATCCCAACTGAAGGCCAAAACAGAAAAGAAGGACTTACAAACACGCTGGAATGGAGACAACATGAAAGGAATTCAATTTCTATGAGAAAAAAAGAAAATTTGGGTAAGTTAGTGATTCTAAGAAAATGGCCTGGGTTTATATCAGGTGCAGTGCAAAGGACCAAAAGATGCCAAAACTAAGCTCACAGATGTTGCAAAAGCAGGGGAAAAAGTCAAGGAGGAAGACACAACTTAGGGGGCAAGATATGAGGGACATGGCATGAACTCTTCAGAAAACAACCAAAAAAAGAAAAAAATCTTTCCCAAAGTCAAAGCCATCAAAAGGCATGGCCTGCCATCAAGTGCAGGGACATGCACCAAAGATTCCTCTATTGGTCCCCATTGAAATCGCAAGATTCCTTTTCCCTTCTCGAAAGGAAATTTCATTTCCTTTCGGGAAGGGAAAAGGAATCTTGCGGATCCCAAAAGAAAGGCTTACAAACACTCTGGAAAGGAGATAGGTTCAAATGAAATGCAATTGAAAAAAGCAGAAAATCTGGAATTTTACCCTCTTCAAAACATAGGCTGTGAGGAAATCAGCTGCATTGCAAAGGACCAAAAGGTGGCAAAACTAGGCTCACAAATGTTGCAAAAGCAGGGGAAAAAGTCAAGGAGGAAGACACAACTTAGGGGGCAAGATATGAGGGACATGGCATGAATACTTACAATAATAAAAAAAAAAAAAAAAGAAAAAATCTTTCCCAAAGTCAAAGCCATCAAAATGCAGGCAGGCCATACGCCAGCAAGGGCAGGCACATGCAGCAAAGCTTGCCAAAATTGATCCCCACTGAAGGCCAAAACAGAAAAGAAGGACTTACAAACACGCTGGAATGGAGACAACATGAATGGAATTCAATTTCTATGAGAAAAAAAGAAAATTTGGGTAAGTTAGTGATTCTAAGAAAATGGCCTGGGTTTATATCAGGTGCAGTGCAAAGGACCAAAAGGTGCCAAAACTAAGCTCACAGAGGTTGCAAAAGCAGGGGAAAAAGTCCAGGAGGAAGACGCAACTTAGGGGGCAAGATATGAAGGACATGGCATGAATACTTAAAACAAAACAAAAAATAAAATAGAAAAAATCTTTCCCAAAGTCAAAGCCATCAAAATGCAGGCAGGCCATACGCCAGCAAGGGCAGGCACATGCAGCAAAGCTTGCCAAAATTGATCCCCACTGAAGGCCAAAACAGAAAAGAAGGACTTACAAACACGCTGGAAAGGAGTCAACATCAAAGGAATTGCAATTGGAGGAGAAAAAAAGAAAATTTGGGAAATTTAGTGACTCTAAGAAAATGGCCTGGGGTTTTATCAGGTGCAGTGCAAAGGACCAAAAGATGCCAAAACTAAGCTCACAGATGTTGCAAAAGCAGGGGAAAAAGTCAAGGAGGAAGACACAACTTAGGGGGCAAGATATGAGGGACATGGCATGAATACTTAAAACAAAAAAGGAAAACAAAAGAAAAAATCTTTCCCAAAGTCAAAGCCATCAAAATGCAGGCAGGCCATACGCCAGCAAGGGCAGGCACATGCAGCAAAGCTTGCCAAAATTGATCCCCACTGAAGGCCAAAACAGAAAAGAAGGACCTACAAACACGCTGGAAAGGAGTCAACATCAAAGGAATTGCAATTGGAGGAGAAAAAAAGAAAATTTGGGAAATTTAGTGACTCTTAGAAAGTGGCCTTGGTTTATATCAGGTGCAGTGCAAAGGACCAAAAGATGCCAAAACTAAGCTCACAGATGTTGCAAAAGCAGGGGAAGAAGTCAAGGAGGAAGACACAACTTAGGAGGCAAGTTATGAGGGACATGGCATGAACACTTCAGAAAACAACCAAAAAAAGAAAAAAAAATCTTTCCCAAAGTCAAAGCCATCAAAAGGCATGGCCTGCCATCAATTGCAGGGTTATGCACGAAAGATTCCTCTATTGGTCCCCATTGAAATCGCAAGATTCCTTTTCCCTTCCCGAAAGGAAATTTCATTTCCTTTCGGGAAGGGAAAAGGAATCTTGCGGATCCCAAAAGAAAGGCTTACAAACACTCTGGAAAGGAGATAGGTTCAAATGAAATGCAATTGAAAAAAGCAGAAAATCTGGAATTTTAGTCTGTTCAAAAAATAAGCTGTGAGGAAATCAGCTGCATTGCAAAGGACCAAAAGGTGCCAAAACTAAGCTCACAGAAGTTGCAAAAGCAGGGGAAAAAGTCAAGGAGGAAGACACAACTTAGGGGACAAGATATGAGGGACATGGCATGAATAATTAAAATAATAAAAAAAAAAAAAAGAAAAAATCTTTCCCAAAGTCAAAGCCATCAAAATGCAGGCAGGCCATACGTCGCCAAGGGCAGGCCCATGCAGCAAAGCTTGCCAAAATTGATCCCCACTGAAGGCCAAAACAGAAAAGAAGGACCTACAAAAACGCTGGAATGCAGACACCATCAAAGGAATTGCAATTGGAGGAGAAAAAAACAAAATTTTGGAAATTTAGTGACTCTAAGAAAATGGCCTGGGTTTATATCAGGTGCAGTGCAAAGGACCAAAAGGTGCCAAAACTAAGCTCACAGATGTTGCAAAAGCAGGGGAAAAAGTCAAGGAGGAAGACACAACTTAGGGGGCAAGATATGAGGGACATGGCATGAATACTTAAAATAATAAAAAAAAAAAAAAAGAAAAAATCCTTCCCAATGTCAAAGCCATCAAAATGCAAGCAGGCCATATGCCACCAAGGGCAGGCACATGCAGCAAAGCTTGCCAAAATTGATCCCCACTGAAGGCCAAAACAGAAAAGAAGGACCTACAAACACGCTGGAAAGGAGTCAACAACAAAGGACTTGCAATAGGAGGAGAAAAAAAGAAAATTTGGGAAATTTAGTGACTCTTAGAAAGTGGCCTGGGGTTATATGAGGTGCAGTGCAAAGGACCAAATGATGCCAAAACTAAGCTCACAGATGTTGTAAAAGCAGAGGAAAAAGTCAAGGAGGAAGACACAACTTAGGGGGCAAGATACGAGGGACATGGCATGAATACTTAAAATAAAAAAAAAAAGAAAAAGAAAAAAATCTTTCCCAAAGTCAAAGCCATCAAAATGCAGGCAGGCCATATGCCACCAAGGGCAGGCACATGCAGCAAAGCTTGCCAAAATTGATCCCCACTGAAGGCCAAAACAGAAAAGAAGGACCTACAAACACGCTGGAAAGGAGTCAACAACAAAGGAATTGCAATTGGAGGAGAAAAAAAGAAAATTTGGGAAATTTAGTGACTCTTAGAAAGTGGCCTGGGGTTATATGAGGTGCAGTGCAAAGGACCAAAAGATGCCAAAACTAAGCTCACAGATGTTGCAAAAGCAGGGGAAAAAGTCAAGGAGGAAGACACAACTTAGGGGGCAAGATATGAGGGACATGGCATGAATACTTAAAATAAAAAAAAAAAAAAGAAAAAATCTTTCCCAAAGTCAAAGCCATCAAAATGCAGGCAGGCCATACGCCACCAAGTGCAGGCACATGCAGCAAAGCTTGCCAACATTGATCCCCACTGAAGGCCAAAACAGAAAAGAAGGACTTACAAACACGCTGGAATGGAGACAACATGAAAGGAATTCAATTTCTATGAGAAAAAAAGAAAATTTGGGTAAGTTAGTGATTCTAAGAAAATGGCCTGGGTTTATATCAGGTGCAGTGCAAAGGACCAAAAGATGCCAAAACTAAGCTCACAGATGTTGCAAAAGCAGGGGAAAAAGTCAAGGAGGAAGACACAACTTAGGGGGCAAGATATGAGGGACATGGCATGAACACTTCAGAAAACAACCAAAAAAAGAAAAAAATCTTTCCCAAAGTCAAAGCCATCAAAAGGCATGGCCTGCCATCAAGTGCAGGGACATGCACCAAAGATTCCTCTATTGGTCCCCATTGAAATCGCAAGATTCCTTTTCCCTTCTCGAAAGGAAATTTCATTTCCTTTCGGGAATGGAAAAGGAATCTTGCGGATCCCAAAAGAAAGGCTTACAAACACTCTGGAAAGGAGATAGGTTCAAATGAAATGCAATTGAAAAAAGCAGAAAATCTGGAATTTTACCCTCTTCAAAACATAGGCTGTGAGGAAATCAGCTGCATTGCAAAGGACCAAAAGGTGTCAAAACTAGGCTCACAGATGTTGCAAAAGCAGGGGAAAAAGTCAAGGAGGAAGACACAACTTAGGGGGCAAGATATGAGGGACATGGCATGAATACTTAAAATATTAAAAAAAAAAAAAAAGAAAAAATCTTTCCCAAAGTCAAAGCCATTAAATGCAGGCAGGCCATACGCCCGCAAGTGCAGGCACATGCAGCAAAGCTTGCCAACATTGATCCCCACTGAAGGCCAAAACAGAAAAGAAGGACTTACAAACACGCTGGAATGGAGACAACATGAAAGGAATTCAATTTCTATGAGAAAAAAAGAAAATTTGGGTAAGTTAGTGATTCTAAGAAAATGGCCTGGGTTTATATCAGGTGCAGTGCAAAGGACCAAAAGATGCCAAAACTAAGCTCACAGATGTTGCAAAAGCAGGGGAAAAAGTCAAGGAGGAAGACACAACTTAGGGCGCAAGATATGAGGGACATGGCATGAATACTTAAAATAAAAAAAAAAAAAAAAAGAAAAAATCTTTCCCAAAGTCAAAGCCATCAAAATGCAGGCAGGCCATACGCCACCAAGGGCAGGCACATGCAGCAAAGCTTGCCAAAATTGATCCCAACTGAAGGCCAAAACAGAAAAGAAGGACTTACAAACACGCTGGAATGGAGAAAACAGGAAAGGAATTCAATTTCTCTGAGAAAAAAATAAAATATGGGTAAGTTAGTGATTCTAAGAAAATGGCCTGGGTTTATATCAGGTGCAGTGCAAAGGACCAAAAGATGCCAAAACTAAGCTCACAGATGTTGCAAAAGCAGGGGAAAAAGTCAAGGAGGAAGACACAACTTAGGGCGCAAGATATGAGGGACATGGCATGAATACTTACAATAAAAAAAAAAAAAAAAGAAAAAATCTTTCCCAAAGTCAAAGCCATCAAAATGCAGGCAGGCCATACGCCAGCAAGTGCAGGCACATGCAGCTAAGCTTGCCAAAATTGATCCCCACTGAAGGCCAAAACAGAAAAGAAGGACCTACAAACACGCTGGAAAGGAGTCAACTTCAAAGGAATTGCAATTGGAGAAGAAAAAAAGAAAATTTGGGAAATTTAGTGACTCTTAGAAAGTGGCCTGGGGTTTTATCAGGTGCAGTGCAAAGGACCAAAAGATGCCAAAACTAAGCTCACAGATGTTGCAAAAGCAGGGGAAAAAGTCAAGGAGGAAGACACAACTTAGGGGGCAAGATATGAGGGACATGGCATGAATACTTAAAATAATAAAAAAAAATAAAAAAGAAAAAAATCTTTCCCAAAGTCAAAGCCATCAAAATGCAGGCAGGCCATATGCCACCAAGTGCAGGCACATGCAGCAAAGCTTGCCAAACTTGATCCCCACTGAAGGCCAAAACAGAAAAGAAGGACTTACAAACACGCTGGAATGGAGACAACAAGAATGGAATTCAATTTCTATGAGAAAAAAAGAAAATTTGGGAAATTTTGTGACTCTTAGAAAATGGCCTGGGTTTATATCAGGTGCAGTGCAAAGGACCAAAAGGTGCCAAAACTAAGCTCACAGATGTTGCAAAAGCAGGGGAAAAAGTCAAGGAGGAAGACAGAACTTAGGGGGAAAGATATGAGGGACATGGAATGAATACTTAAAACAAAAATGAAAAAAAAAAGAAAAAATCTTTCCGAAAGTCAAAGCCATCAAAATGCAGGCAGGCCATACGCCAGCAAGGGCAGGCACATGCAGCAAAGCTTGCCAAAATTGATCCCCACTGAGGGTAAAGCAGAAAAGAAGGACTTACAAACACGCTGGAATGGAGACACCATCAAAGGAATTGCAATTGGAGGAGAAAAAAAGAAAATTTGGGTAAGTTAGTGATTCTAAGAAAATGGCCTGGGTTTATATCAGGTGCAGTGCAAAGGACCAAAAGATGCCAAAACTAAGCTCACAGATGTTGCAAAAGCAGGGGAAAAAGTCAAGGAGGAAGACACAACTTAGGGGGCAAGATAAGAGGAACATGGCATGAATACTTAAAATAATAAAAAATAAAAAAAGAAAAAATCTTTCTCAAAGTCAAAGCCATCAAAATGCAGGCAGGCCATACGCCACCAAGGGCAGGCACATGCAGCAAAGCTTGCCAAAATTGATCCCCACTGAAGGCAAAAACAGAAAAGAAGTACTTACAAACACGCTGGAATGGAGACAGCATCAAAGGAATTGCAATTGGAGGAGAAAAAAAGAAAATTTGGGAAATTTAGTGATTCTAAGAAAAAGGCCAGGGTTTATATCAGGTGCAGTGCAAAGGACCAAAAGGTGCCAAAACTAAGCTCACAGATGTTGCAAAAGCAGGGAAAAAAGTCAAGGAGGAAGACAGAACTTAGGGGGCAAGATATGAGGGACATGGCATGAACACTTCAGAAAACAACCAAAAAAAGAAAAAAATCTTTCCCAAAGTCAAAGCCATCAAAAGGCATGGCCTGCCATCAAGTGCAGGGACATGCACCAAAGATTCCTCTATTGGTCCCCATTGAAATCACAAGATTCCTTTTCCCTTCCCGAAAGGAAATGAAATTTCCTTTCAGGAAGGGAAAAGGAATCTTGCGAATCCCAAAAGAAAGGCTTACAAACACTCTGGAAAGGAGATAGGTTCAAATAAAATGCAATTGAAAAAAGCAGAAAATCTGGAATTTTAGTCTCATCAAAAAATAGGCTGTGAGGAAATCAGCTGCATTGCAAAGGATCAAAAGATGCCAAAACTAAGCTCACAGATGTTGCAAAAGCAGGGGAAAAAGTCAAGGAGGAAGACACAACTTAGGGCGCGAGATATGAGGGACATGGCATGAATACTTAAAATAATAAAAAAAAAAAAAAAGAAAAAATCTTTCCCAAAGTCAAAGCCATCAAAATGCAGGCAGGCCATACGCCTCCAAGGGTAGGAACATGCAGCAAAGTTTGCCAGAATTGATCCCCACTGAAAGCCAAAACAGAAAAGAAGGACCTACAAACACGCTGGAATGGAGACAGCATCAAAGGAATTGCAATTGGAGGAGAAAAAAAGAAAATTTGGGAAATTTAGTGACTCTAAGAAAATGGCCTGGGTTTATACCGGGTGCATGGTAAAGGACCAAAAGGTGCCAAAACTAAGCTCACAAATGTTGCAAAAGCAGGGGAAAAAGTCAAGGAGGAAGACACAACTTAGGGGGCAAGATATGAGGGACATGGCATGAATACTTAAAACAAAAATGAAAAAAAAATAGAAAAAATCTTTCCCAAAGTCAAAGCCATCAAAATGCAGGCAGGCCATACGCCAGCAAGTGCAGGCACATGCAGCAAAGCTTGCCAAAATTGATCCCCACTGAAGGCCAAAACAGAAAAGAAGTACTTACAAACACGCTGGAATGGAGACAGCATCAAAGGAATTGCAATTGGAGGAGAAAAAAAGAAAATTTGGGAAATTTAGTGATTCTAAGAAAATGGCCTGGGTTTATATCAGGTGCAGTGCAAAGGACCAAAAGGTGCCAAAACTAAGCTCACAGGTATTGCAAAAGCAGGGGAAAAAGACACAACTTAGGGGGCAAGATATGAGGGACATGGCATGAATACTTAAAATAATAAAAAAAAAAAAAAGAAAAAATCTTTCCCAAAGTCAAAGCCATCAAAATGCAGGCAGAACATACGCCACCAAGGGCAGGCACATGCAGCAAAGTTGGCCAAAATTGATCCCCACTGAAAGCCAAAACAGAAAAGAAGGACCTACAAACACGCTGGAATGGAGACAACATCAAAGGAATTGCAATTGGAGGAGAAAAAAAGAAAATTTGGGAAATTTAGTGACTCTAAGAAAATGGCCTGGGTTTATATCAGGTGCATTGCAAAGGACCAAAAGATGCCAAAACTAAGCCCCCAGATGTTGCAAAATCAGGGGAAATAGTCTAGGAGGAAGACACAACTTAGGGAGCAAGATATGAGGGACATGGCATGAATACTTAAAACAAAAATGAAAAAAAAAAGAAAAAATCTATCCCAAAGTCAAAGCCATCAAAATGCAGGCATGCCATACGCCACCAAGGGCAGGCACATGCAGCAAAGCTTGCCAACATTGATCCCCACTGAAGGCCAAAACAGAAAAGAAGGACTTACAAACATTCTGGAATGGAGACACCATCAAAGCAATTGCAATTGGAGGAGAAAAAAAGAAAATTTGGGAAAGTTAGTGATTCTAAGAAAATGGCCTGGGTTTATATCAGGTGCAGTACAAAGGACCAAAAGATGCCAAAACTAAGCTCACAGATGTTGCAAAAGCAGGGGAAAAAGTCAAGGAGGAAGACACAACTTAGGGGGCAAGATATGAGGGACATGGCATGAATACTTAAAACAAAAATGAAAAAAAAAAGAAAAAATCTTTCCCAAAGTCAAAGCCATCAAAATGCCGGCAGGCCATACGCCAGCAAGTGCAGGCACATGCAGCAAAGTTTGCCAAAATTGATCCCCACTGAAGGCCAAAACAGAAAAGAAGGACTTACAAACACGCTGGAATGGAGACAACATCAAAGGAATTGCAATTGGAGGAGAAAAAAAGAAAATTTGGGAAATGTAGTGACTCTAAGAAAATGGCCTGGGTTTATATCAGGTGCAGTGCAAAGGACCAAAAGGTGCCAAAACTAAGCTCACAGGTGTTGCAAAAGCAGGGGAAAAAGTCAAGGAGGAAGACACAACTTGGGGGGAAAGATATGAGGGACATGGCATGAACACTTCAGAAAAAAACCAAAAATGAAAAAAATCTTTCCCAAAGTCAAAGCCATCAAAAGGCATGGCCTGCCATCAAGTGCAGGGACATGCACCAAAGATTCCTCTATTGGTCCCCATTGAAATCGCAAGATTCCTTTTCCCTTCTCGAAAGGAAATGAAATTTCCTGTCGAGAAGGGAAAAGGAATCTTGCGGATCCCAAAAGAAAGGCTTACAAACACTCTGGAAAGGAGATAGGTTCAAATAAAATGCAATTGAAAAAAGCAGAAAATTGGGAATTTTAGTCTCTTCCAAAAATAAGCTGTGAGGAAATCAGCTGCATTGCAAAGGACTAAAAGGTGCCAAAACTAAGTACACAGATGTTGCAAAAGCAGGGGAAAAAGTCAAGGAGGAAGACACAACTTAGGGGGCAAGATATGAGGGACATGGCATGAATACTTAAAATAATAAAAAAAAAAAAAAAAGAAAAAATCTTTCCCAAAGTCAAAGCCATCAAAATGCAGGCAGGCCATACGCCACCAAGGGCAGGCACATGCAGCAAAGCTTGCCAAAATTGATCCCCACTGAAGGCCAAAACAGAAAAGAAGGACCTACAAACACGCTGGAATGGAGACAGCATCAAAGGAATTGCAATTGGAGGAGAAAAAAAGAAAATTTGGGAAATTTAATGAGTCGAAGAAAATGGCCTGGGTTTATATCAGGTGCAGTGCAAAGGACCAAAAGATGCAAAAACTAAGCTCACAGATGTTGCAAAAGCAGGGGAAAAAGTCAAGGAGGAAGACACAACTTAGGGGGCAAGATATGAGGGACATGGCATGAATATTACAATAACAAAAAAAAAAAAAGAAAAAATCTTTCCCAAAGTCAAAGCCATCAAAATGCAGGCAGGCCATACGCCAGCAAGTGCAGGCACATGCAGCAAAGCTTGCCAACATTGATCCCCACTGAAGGCCAAAACAGAAAAGAAGGACTTACAAACATGCTGGAATGGAGACACCATCAAAGCAATTGCAATTGGAGGAGAAAAAAGAAAATTTGGGTAAGTTAGTGATTCTAAGAAAATGGCCTGGGTTTATATCAGGTGCAGTGCAAAGGACCAAAAGGTGCCAAAACTAAGCTCACAGGTGTTGCAAAAGCAGGGGAAAAAGTCAAGGAGGAAGACAGAACTTAGGGGGAAAGTTATGAAGGACATGGCATGAACACTTCAGAAAACAACCAAAAAAAGAAAAAATTCTTTCTCAAAGTCAAAGCCATCAAAAGGCATGGCCTGCCATCAAGTGCAGGGACATGCACCAAAGATTCCTCTATTGGTCCCGATTGAAATCGCAAGACTCCTTTTCCCTTCCCGAAAGGAAATGAAATTTCCTTTCGGGAAGGGAAAAGGAATCTTGCGAATCCCAAAAGAAAGGCTTACAAACACTCTGGAAAGGAGATAGGTTCAAATGAAATGCAATTGAAAAAAGCAGAAAATTGGGAATTTTAGTCTCTTCAAAAAATAGGCTGTGAGGAAATCAGCTGCATTGCAAAGGACCATAAGATGCCAAAACTAAGCCCACAGATGTTGCAAAATCAGGGGAAAAAGTCAAGGAGGAAGACACAACTTAAGCAGCAAGATATGAGGGACATGGCATGAATACTTAAAACCGAATTGAAAAAAAAAAGAAAAAATCTATCCCAAAGTCAAAGCCATCAAAATGCAGGCAGGCCATACGCCACCAAGGGCAGGCACATGCAGCAAAGCTTGCCAAAATTGATCCCCACTGAAGGCCAAAACAGAAAAGAAGGACTTACAAACACGCTGGAATGGAGACACCATCAAAGGAATTGCAGTTGGAGGAGAAAAAAAGAAAATTTGGGTAAGTTAGCGATTCTAAGAAAATGGCCCGGGGTTTTATCGGGTGCAGTACAAAGGACCAAAAGATGCAAAAACTAAGCTCACAGATGTTGCAAAAGCAGGGGAAAAAGTCAAGGAGGAAGACACAACTTAGGGGGCAAGATGTGAGGGACATGGCATGAATACTTACAATAATAAAAAAAAAAAAAAAAAAAATCTTTCCCAAAGTCAAAGCCATCAAAATGCAGGCAGGCCATACGCCACCGAGGGCAGGCACATGCAGCAAAGCTTGCCAAAATTGATCCCCACTGAAGGCCAAAACAGAAAAAAAGGACCTGCAAACACGCTGGAATGGAGACAACATCAAAGGAATTGCAATTGGAGGAGAAAAAAAGAAAATTTGGGAAATTTAGTGACTCTAAGAAAATGGCCTGGGTTTATACCGGGTGCATGGTAAAGGACCAAAAGGTGCCAAAACTAAGCTCACAAATGTTGCAAAAGCAGGGGAAAAAGTCAAGGAGGAAGACACAACTTAGGGGGCAAGATATGAGGGACATGGCATGAATACTTAAAACAAAAATGAAAAAAAAATAGAAAAAATCTTTCCCAAAGTCAAAGCCATCAAAATGCAGGCAGGCCATACGCCAGCAAGTGCAGGCACATGCAGCAAAGCTTGCCAAAATTGATCCCCACTGAAGGCCAAAACAGAAAAGAAGTACTTACAAACACGCTGGAATGGAGACAGCATCAAAGGAATTGCAATTGGAGGAGAAAAAAAGAAAATTTGGGAAATTTAGTGATTCTAAGAAAATGGCCTGGGTTTATATCAGGTGCAGTGCAAAGGACCAAAAGGTGCCAAAACTAAGCTCACAGGTATTGCAAAAGCAGGGGAAAAAGACACAACTTAGGGGGCAAGATATGAGGGACATGGCATGAATACTTAAAATAATAAAAAAAAAAAAAAGAAAAAATCTTTCCCAAAGTCAAAGCCATCAAAATGCAGGCAGAACATACGCCACCAAGGGCAGGCACATGCAGCAAAGTTGGCCAAAATTGATCCCCACTGAAAGCCAAAACAGAAAAGAAGGACCTACAAACAAGCTGGAATGGAGACAACATCAAAGGAATTGCAATTGGAGGAGAAAAAAAGAAAATTTGGGAAATTTAGTGACTCTAAGAAAATGGCCTGGGTTTATATCAGGTGCATTGCAAAGGACCAAAAGATGCCAAAACTAAGCCCCCAGATGTTGCAAAATCAGGGGAAATAGTCTAGGAGGAAGACACAACTTAGGGAGCAAGATATGAGGGACATGGCATGAATACTTAAAACAAAAATGAAAAAAAAAAGAAAAAATCTATCCCAAAGTCAAAGCCATCAAAATGCAGGCAGGCCATACGCCACCAAGGGCAGGCACATGCAGCAAAGCTTGCCAACATTGATCCCCACTGAAGGCCAAAACAGAAAAGAAGGACTTACAAACATTCTGGAATGGAGACACCATCAAAGCAATTGCAATTGGAGGAGAAAAAAAGAAAATTTGGGAAAGTTAGTGATTCTAAGAAAATGGCCTGGGTTTATATCAGGTGCAGTACAAAGGACCAAAAGATGCCAAAACTAAGCTCAAAGATGTTGCAAAAGCAGGGGAAAAAGTCAAGGAGGAAGACACAACTTAGGGGGCAAGATATGAGGGACATGGCATGAATACTTAAAACAAAAATGAAAAAAAAAAGAAAAAATCTTTCCCAAAGTCAAAGCCATCAAAATGCCGGCAGGCCATACGCCAGCAAGTGCAGGCACATGCAGCAAAGTTTGCCAAAATTGATCCCCACTGAAGGCCAAAACAGAAAAGAAGGACTTACAAACACGCTGGAATGGAGACAACATCAAAGGAATTGCAATTGGAGGAGAAAAAAAGAAAATTTGGGAAATGTAGTGACTCTAAGAAAATGGCCTGGGTTTATATCAGGTGCAGTGCAAAGGACCAAAAGGTGCCAAAACTAAGCTCACAGGTGTTGCAAAAGCAGGGGAAAAAGTCAAGGAGGAAGACACAACTTGGGGGGAAAGATATGAGGGACATGGCATGAACACTTCAGAAAAAAACCAAAAATGAAAAAAATCTTTCCCAAAGTCAAAGCCATCAAAAGGCATGGCCTGCCATCAAGTGCAGGGACATGCACCAAAGATTCCTCTATTGGTCCCCATTGAAATCGCAAGATTCCTTTTCCCTTCTCGAAAGGAAATGAAATTTCCTGTCGAGAAGGGAAAAGGAATCTTGCGGATCCCAAAAGAAAGGCTTACAAACACTCTGGAAAGGAGATAGGTTCAAATAAAATGCAATTGAAAAAAGCAGAAAATTGGGAATTTTAGTCTCTTCCAAAAATAAGCTGTGAGGAAATCAGCTGCATTGCAAAGGACTAAAAGGTGCCAAAACTAAGTACACAGATGTTGCAAAAGCAGGGGAAAAAGTCAAGGAGGAAGACACAACTTAGGGGGCAAGATATGAGGGACATGGCATGAATACTTAAAATAATAAAAAAAAAAAAAAAAGAAAAAATCTTTCCCAAAGTCAAAGCCATCAAAATGCAGGCAGGCCATACGCCACCAAGGGCAGGCACATGCAGCAAAGCTTGCCAAAATTGATCCCCACTGAAGGCCAAAACAGAAAAGAAGGACCTACAAACACGCTGGAATGGAGACAGCATCAAAGGAATTGCAATTGGAGGAGAAAAAAAGAAAATTTGGGAAATTTAATGAGTCGAAGAAAATGGCCTGGGTTTATATCAGGTGCAGTGCAAAGGACCAAAAGATGCAAAAACTAAGCTCACAGATGTTGCAAAAGCAGGGGAAAAAGTCAAGGAGGAAGACACAACTTAGGGGGCAAGATATGAGGGACATGGCATGAATATTACAATAACAAAAAAAAAAAAAGAAAAAATCTTTCCCAAAGTCAAAGCCATCAAAATGCAGGCAGGCCATACGCCAGCAAGTGCAGGCACATGCAGCAAAGCTTGCCAACATTGATCCCCACTGAAGGCCAAAACAGAAAAGAAGGACTTACAAACATGCTGGAATGGAGACACCATCAAAGCAATTGCAATTGGAGGAGAAAAAAGAAAATTTGGGTAAGTTAGTGATTCTAAGAAAATGGCCTGGGTTTATATCAGGTGCAGTGCAAAGGACCAAAAGGTGCCAAAACTAAGCTCACAGGTGTTGCAAAAGCAGGGGAAAAAGTCAAGGAGGAAGACAGAACTTAGGGGGAAAGTTATGAAGGACATGGCATGAACACTTCAGAAAACAACCAAAAAAAGAAAAAATTCTTTCTCAAAGTCAAAGCCATCAAAAGGCATGGCCTGCCATCAAGTGCAGGGACATGCACCAAAGATTCCTCTATTGGTCCCGATTGAAATCGCAAGACTCCTTTTCCCTTCCCGAAAGGAAATGAAATTTCCTTTCGGGAAGGGAAAAGGAATCTTGCGAATCCCAAAAGAAAGGCTTACAAACACTCTGGAAAGGAGATAGGTTCAAATGAAATGCAATTGAAAAAAGCAGAAAATTGGGAATTTTAGTCTCTTCAAAAAATAGGCTGTGAGGAAATCAGCTGCATTGCAAAGGACCATAAGATGCAAAAACTAAGCTCACAGATGTTGCAAAAGCAGGGGAAAAAGTCAAGGAGGAAGACACAACTTAAGCAGCAAGATATGAGGGACATGGCATGAATACTTACAATAATAAAAAAAAAAAAAAAAAAAATCTTTCCCGAAGTCAAAGCCATCAAAATGCAGGCAGGCCATACGCCACCGAGGGCAGGCACATGCAGCAAAGCTTGCCAAAATTGATCCCCACTGAAGGCCAAAACAGAAAAAAAGGACCTGCAAACACGCTGGAATGGAGACAACATCAAAGGAATTGCAATTGGAGGAGAAAAAAAGAAAATTTGGGAAATTTAGTGACTCTAAGAAAATGGCCTGGCAGTATATCATGTGCAGTGCAAAGGACCAAAGATGCCAAAACTAAGCTCACAGATGTTGCAAAAGCAGGGGAAAAAGTCAAGGAGGAAGACAGAACTTAGGGGGCAAGATATGAGGGACATGGCATGAACACTTCAGAAAACAACCAAAAAAAGAAAAAAATCTTTCCCAAAGTCAAAGCCATCAAAAGGCATGGCCTGCCATCAAGAGCAGGGACATGCACCAAAGGTTCCTCTATTGGTCCCCATTGAAATCGCAAGATTCCTTTTCCCTTCCCGAAAGGAAATTTCATTTCCTTTTGGGAAGGGAAAAGGAATCTTGCGGATCCCAAAAGAAAGGCTTACAAACACTCTGGAAAGGAGATAGGATCAAATGAAATGCAATTGAACAAAGCAGAATATCGGGAATTTTAGTCTCTTAAAAAATAGGCTGTGAGGAAATCAGCTGCATTGCAAAGGAACAAAAGGTGCCAAAACTAAGGTCACAGATGTTGCAAAAGCAGGGGAAAAAGTCAAGGAGGGAGACACAACTTAGGGGGCAAGATATGAGGGACATGGCATGAATACTTAAAACAAAAAATAAAAAAAAAAAGAAAAAATCTTTCCCAAAGTCAAAGCCATCAAAATGCAGGCAGGCCATATGCCAGCAAGTGCAGGCACATGCAGCAAAGCTTGCAAAAATTGATCCCCACTGAAGGCCAAAACAGAAAAGAAGGACCTACAAACACGCTGGAATGGAGACAACATCAAAGGAATTGCAATTGGAGGAGAAAAAAAGGAAATTTGGGAAATCTAGTTACTCTAAGAAAATGGCCCGGGATTATAGGAGGTGCAGTGCGAAGGACCAAAAGATGCAAAAATTAAGCTAAGAGATGTTGCAAAATCAGGGGAAAAAGTCAAGGAGGAAGACAGAACTTAGGGGGCAAGATATGAGGGACATGGCATGAACACTTGAGAAAACAACCAAAAAAAGAAAAAAATCTTTCCCAAAGTCAAAGCCATCAAAAGGCATGGCCTGCCATCAAGTCCAAGGACATGCACCAAAGATTCCTCTATTGGTCGCCATTGAAATCGCAAGATTCCTTTTCACTTCCCGAAAGGAAATGAAATTTCCTTTCGGGAAGGGAAAAGTGATCTTGCGGATCCCAAAAGAAAGGCTTACAAACACTCTGGAAAAGAGATAGGTTCAAATGAAATGCAATTGAAAAAAGCAGAAAATCGGGACTTATCGTCTCTTCAAAAAATAAGCTGTGAGGAAATCATCTGCATTGCAAAGGACCAAAAGGTGCCAAACCTAATCTCACAGATGTTGCAAAAGCAGGGGAAAAAGTCAAGGAGGAAGACACAACTTAGGGGGCAAGAGGTGAGGGACATGGCATGAACAGTTAAAATAATAAAAAAAAAAAAAAGAAAAAATCTTTCACAAAGTCAAAGCCATCAAAATGCAGGCAGGCCATACGCCACCAAGGGCAGGCACATGCAGCAAAGCTTGCCAAAATTGATCCCCACTGAAGGCCAAAAGAGAAAAAACGACCTACAAACACGCTGGAATGGAGACAACATCAAAGGAATTGCAATTGCAGGAGTAAAAAGAAAATTTGGGAAATTTAGTGACTCTAAGAAAATGGCCCGTGGTATTATCATGTGCAGTGCAAAGGACCAAAAGGTGCCAAAACTAAGCTCACAGATGTTGCAAAAGCAGGGGAAAAAGTCAAGGAGGAAGACACAACTTAGGGGGCAAGATATGAGGGACATGGCATGAATACTTAAAATAATAAAAAAAAAAAAAAAGAAAAAATCTTTCCCAAAGTCAAAGCCATCAAAAGGCATGGCCTGCCATCAAGTGCAGGGACATGCACCAAAGATTCCTCTATTGGTCCCCATTGAAATCGCAAGATTCCTTTTCCCTTCCCGAAAGGAAATGAAATTTCGTTTCGGGAAGGGAAAAGGAATATTGCGAATCCCAAAAGAAAGGCTTACAAACACTCTGGAAAGGAGATAGGATCAAATGAAATGCAATTGAAAAAAGCAGAAAATCTGGAATTTTACCCTCTTCAAAACATAGGCTGTGAGGAAATCAGCTGCATTGCAAAGGATCAAAAGGTGCCAAAACTAAGCTCACAGATGTTGCAAAAGCAGGGGAAAAAGTCAAGGAGGAAGACACAACTTAGGGGGCAAGATGTGAGGGATATGGCATGAATACTTAAAATAAAAAAGAAAAAAAAAAAGAAAAAATCTTTCCCAAAGTCAAAGCCATCAAAATGCAGGCAGGCCATACGCCACCAAGGGCAGGCACATGCAGCAAAGCTTGCCAAAATTGATCCCCACTGAAGGCCAAAACAGAAAAGAAGGACCTACAAACACGCTGGAAAGGAGTCAACATCAAAGGAATTGCAATTGCAGGAGTAAAATGAAAATTTGGGAAATTTAGTGACTCTAAGAAAATGGCCCGGGGTTTTATCAGGTGCAGTGCAAAGGACCAAAAGCTGCCAAAACTAAGCTCACAGATGTTGCAAAAGCAGGGGAAAAAGTCAAGGAGGAAGACAGAACATAGGGGTCAAGATGTGAGGGACATGGCATGAATACTTAAAACAAAAAAGAAAAAAAAAAGAAAAAATCTTTCCCAAAGTCAAAGCCATCAAAATGCAGGCAGGCCATACGCCACCAAGGGCAGGCACATGCAGCAAAGCTTGCCAAAATTGATCCCCACTGAAGGCCAAAACAGAAAAGAAGGACCTACAAACATGCTGGAAAGGAGTCAACATCAAAGGAATTGCAATTGGAGGAGAAAAACAGAAAATTTGGGAAATTAAGTGTCTATAAGAAAATGGCCTGGGTTTATATCAGGTGCAGTGCAAAGGACAAAAAGGTGGCAAAACTAAGCTCACAGATGTTGCAAAAGCAGGGGAAAAAGTCTAGGAGGAAGACACAACTTAGGGAGCAAGATGTGAGGGACATGGCATGAACACTTAAAATAATAAAAAAAAAAAAAAGAAAAAATCTTTCCCAAAGTCAAAGCCATCAAAATGCAGGCAGGCCATACGCCAGCAAGTGCAGGCACATGCAGCAAAGTTTGCCAAAATTGATCCCCACTGAAGGCCAAAACAGAAAAGAAGGAACTACAAACACGCTGGAATGGAGACAATATCAAAGGAATTGCAATTGCAGGAGAAAAATGAAAATTTGGGAAATTTAGTGACTCTAAGAAAATGGCCCGTGGTTTTATCAGGTGCAGTGCAAAGGACCAAAAGGTGCCAAAACTAAGCTCACAGATGTTGCAAAAGCAGGGGAAAAAGTCAAGGAGGAAGACAGAACTTAGGGGGCAAGATGTGAGGGACATGGCATGAACACTTCAGAAAAAACCAAAAAAAGAAAAAAATCTTTCCCAAAGTCAAAGCCATCAAAAGGCATGGCCTGCCATCAAGTGCAGGGACATGCACCAAAGATTCCTCTATTGGTCCCCATTGAAATCGCAAGATTCCTTTTCCCTTCCCGAAAGGAAATTTCATTTCCTTTTGGGAAGGGAAAAGGAATCTTGCGGATCCCAAAAGAAAGGCTTACAAACACTCTGGAAAGGAGATAGGTTCAAATGGAATGCAATTGAAAAAAGCAGAAAATTGGGAATTTTAGTCTCTATCAAAAAATAGGCTGTGAGGAAATCAGCTGCATTGCAAAGGAACAAAAGATGCCAAAACTAAGCTCACAGATGTTGCAAAAGCAGGGGAAAAAGTCAAGGAGGAAGACACAACTTAGGGGGCAAGATGTGAGGGACATGGCATGAATACTTAAAGCAAACAAAAAAAAAAAAAAAGAAAAAATCTTTCCCAAAGTCAAAGCCATCAAAATGCAGGCAGGCCATACGCCAGCAAGTGCAGGCACATGCAGCAAAGCTTGCCAAAATTGATCCCCACTGAAGGCCAAAACAGAAAAGAAGTACTTACAAACACGCTGGAATGGAGACAGCATCAAAGGAATTGCAATTGGAGGAGAAAAAAAGAAAATTTGGGAAATTTAGTGATTCTAAGAAAATGGCCTGGGTTTATATCAGGTGCAGTGCAAAGGACCAAAAGGTGCCAAAACTAAACTCACAGGTATTGCAAAAGCAGGGGAAAAAGACACAACTTAGGGGGCAAGATATGAGGGACATGGCATGAATACTTAAAATAATAAAAAAAAAAAAAAGAAAAAATCTTTCCCAAAGACAAAGCCATCAAAATGCAGGCAGGCCATACGCCACCAAGGGCAGGCACATGCAGCAAAGCTTGCCAAAATTGATCCCCACTGAAGGCCAAAACAGAAAAGAAGGACCTACAAACATGCTGGAAAGGAGTCAACATCAAAGGAATTGCAATTGGAGGAGAAAAACAGAAAATTTGGGAAATTAAGTGTCTATAAGAAAATGGCCTGGGTTTATATCAGGTGCAGTGCAAAGGACAAAAAGGTGGCAAAACTAAGCTCACAGATGTTGCAAAAGCAGGGGAAAAAGTCTAGGAGGAAGACACAACTTAGGGAGCAAGATGTGAGGGACATGGCATGAACACTTAAAATAATAAAAAAAAAAAAAAGAAAAAATCTTTCCCAAAGTCAAAGCCATCAAAATGCAGGCAGGCCATACGCCACCAAGGGCAGGCACATGCAGCAAAGCTTGCCAAAATTGATCCCCACTGAAGGCCAAAACAGAAAAGAAGGACCTACAAACATGCTGGAAAGGAGTCAACATCAAAGGAATTGCAATTGGAGGAGAAAAACAGAAAATTTGGGAAATTAAGTGTCTATAAGAAAATGGCCTGGGTTTATATCAGGTGCAGTGCAAAGGACAAAAAGGTGGCAAAACTAAGCTCACAGATGTTGCAAAAGCAGGGGAAAAAGTCTAGGAGGAAGACACAACTTAGGGAGCAAGATGTGAGGGACATGGCATGAACACTTAAAATAATAAAAAAAAAAAAAAGAAAAAATCTTTCCCAAAGTCAAAGCCATCAAAATGCAGGCAGGCCATACGCCAGCAAGTGCAGGCACATGCAGCAAAGTTTGCCAAAATTGATCCCCACTGAAGGCCAAAACAGATAAGAAGGAACTACAAACACGCTGGAATGGAGACAATATCAAAGGAATTGCAATTGCAGGAGAAAAATGAAAATTTGGGAAATTTAGTGACTCTAAGAAAATGGCCCGTGGTTTTATCAGGTGCAGTGCAAAGGACCAAAAGGTGCCAAAACTAAGCTCACAGATGTTGCAAAAGCAGGGGAAAAAGTCAAGGAGGAAGACAGAACTTAGGGGGCAAGATGTGAGGGACATGGCATGAACACTTCAGAAAAAACCAAAAAAAGAAAAAAATCTTTCCCAAAGTCAAAGCCATCAAAAGGCATGGCCTGCCATCAAGTGCAGGGACATGCACCAAAGATTCCTCTATTGGTCCCCATTGAAATCGCAAGATTCCTTTTCCCTTCCCGAAAGGAAATTTCATTTCCTTTTGGGAAGGGAAAAGGAATCTTGCGGATCCCAAAAGAAAGGCTTACAAACACTCTGGAAAGGAGATAGGTTCAAATGGAATGCAATTGAAAAAAGCAGAAAATTGGGAATTTTAGTCTCTATCAAAAAATAGGCTGTGAGGAAATCAGCTGCATTGCAAAGGACCAAAAGGTGCCAAAACTAAGCTCACAGATGTTGCAAAAGCAGGGGAAAAAGTCAAGGAGGAAGACACAACTTAGGGGGCAAGATATGAGGGACATGGCATGAATACTTAAAATAATAACAAAAAAACAAGAAAAAATCTTTCCCAAAGTCAAAGCCATCAAAATGCAGGCAGGCCATACGCCAGCAAGGGCAGGCACATGCAGCAAAGCTTGCCAAAATTGATCCCCACTGAAGGCCAAAACAGAAAAGAAGGACTTGCAAACACGCTGGAATGGAGACAACATCAAAGGAATTGCAATTGGAGGAGAAAAAAAAAAAATTTGGGAAATTTAGTGACTCTTAGAAAATGGCCCGGGATTTTATCAGGTGCATTGCAAAGGACCAAAAGGTGCCAAAACTCAGCTCACAGATGTTGCAAAAGCAGGGGAAAAAGTCAAGGAGGAAGACACAACTTAGGGGGCAAGATGTGAGGGACATGGCATGAATACTTAAAACAAACAAAAAAAAAAAAAAAGAAAAAATCTTTCCCAAAGTCAAAGCCATCAAAATGCAGGCAGGCCATACGCCACCAATGGCAGGCACATGCAGCAAAGCTTGCCAAAATTGATCCCCACTTAAGGCCAAAACAGAAAAGAAGGACCTACAAACACGCTGGAAAGGAGTCAACATCAAAGGAATTGCAATTGGAGGAGAAAAAAAGAAAATTTGGGAAATTTAGTGACTCTAAGAAAATGGCCTGGCAGTATATCATGTGCAGTGCAAAGGACCAAAGATGCCAAAACTAAGCTCACAGATGTTGCAAAAGCAGGGGAAAAAGTCAAGGAGGAAGACACAACTTAGGGGGTAAGATATGAGGGACATGCCATGAATACTTAAAACAAAAAAGAAAAAAAAAAGAAAAAATCTTTCCCAAAGTCAAAGCCATCAAAATGCAGGCAGGCCATACGCCACCGAGGGCAGGCACATGCAGCAAAGCTTGCCAAAATTGATCCCCACTGAAGGCCAAAACAGAAAACAAGGACCTACAAACACGCTGGAAAGGAGTCAACATCAAAGG
The DNA here is from genome assembly GCA_021963965.1 of Artemisiospiza belli. Classification (NCBI taxonomy): domain Eukaryota; kingdom Metazoa; phylum Chordata; class Aves; order Passeriformes; family Passerellidae; genus Artemisiospiza; species Artemisiospiza belli. Next base: position 37,920 of record JAKDEW010000725.1, read on the forward strand.
AATTGCAATTGCAGGAGAAAAAAAGAAAATTTGGGAAATTTAGTGACTCTAAGAAAATGGCCTGGCAGTATATCATGTGCAGTGCAAAGGACCAAAGATGCCAAAACTAAGCTCACAGATGTTGCAAAAGCAGGGGAAAAAGTCAAGGAGGAAGACAGAACTTAGGGGGCAAGATATGAGGGACATGGCATGAACACTTGAGAAAACAACCAAAAAAAGAAAAAATCTTTCCCAAAGTCAAAGCCATCAAAAGGCATGGCCTGCCATCAAGTGCAGGGACATGCACCAAAGATTCCTCTATTGGTCCCCATTGAAATCGCAAGATTCCTTTTCCCTTCCCGAAAGGAAATGAAATTTCGTTTCGGGAAGGGAAAAGGAATATTGCGAATCCCAAAAGAAAGGCTTACAAACACTCTGGAAAGGAGATAGGATGAAATGAAATGCAATTGAAAAAAGCAGAAAATCTGGAATTTTACCCTCTTCAAAACATAGGCTGTGAGGAAATCAGCTGCATTGCAAAGGATCAAAAGGTGCCAAAACTAAGCTCACAGATGTTGCAAAAGCAGGGGAAAAAGTCAAGGAGGAAGACACAACTTAGGGGGCAAGATATGAGGGATATGGCATGAATACTTAAAATAAAAAAGAAAAAAAAAAAGAAAAAATCTTTCCCAAAGTCAAAGCCATCAAAATGCAGGCAGGCCATACGCCACCAAGGGCAGGCACATGCAGCAAAGCTTGCCAAAATTGATCCCCACTGAAGGCCAAAACAGAAAAGAAGGACCTACAAACACGCTGGAAAGGAGTCAACATCAAAGGAATTGCAATTGCAGGAGTAAAATGAAAATTTGGGAAATTTAGTGACTCTAAGAAAATGGCCCGGGGTTTTATCAGGTGCAGTGCAAAGGACCAAAAGATGCCAAAACTAAGCTCACAGATGTTGCAAAAGCAGGGGAAAAAGTCAAGGAGGAAGACAGAACATAGGGGTCAAGATGTGAGGGACATGGCATGAATACTTAAAACAAAATAGAAAAAAAAAAGAAAAAATCTTTCCCAAAGTCAAAGCCATCAAAATGCAGGCAGGCCATACGCCACCAAGGGCAGGCACATGCAGCAAAGCTTGCCAAAATTGATCCCCACTGAAGGCCAAAACAGAAAAGAAGGACCTACAAACATGCTGGAAAGGAGTCAACATCAAAGGAATTGCAATTGGAGGAGAAAAACAGAAAATTTGGGAAATTAAGTGTCTATAAGAAAATGGCCTGGGTTTATATCAGGTGCAGTGCAAAGGACAAAAAGGTGGCAAAACTAAGCTCACAGATGTTGCAAAAGCAGGGGAAAAAGTCTAGGAGGAAGACACAACTTAGGGAGCAAGATGTGAGGGACATGGCATGAACACTTAAAATAATAAAAAAAAAAAAAAAGAAAAAATCTTTCCCAAAGTCAAAGCCATCAAAATGCAGGCAGGCCATACGCCAGCAAGTGCAGGCACATGCAGCAAAGTTTGCCAAAATTGATCCCCACTGAAGGCCAAAACAGAAAAGAAGGAACTACAAACACGCTGGAATGGAGACAATATCAAAGGAATTGCAATTGCAGGAGAAAAATGAAAATTTGGGAAATTTAGTGACTCTAAGAAAATGGCCCGTGGTTTTATCAGGTGCAGTGCAAAGGACCAAAAGGTGCCAAAACTAAGCTCACAGATGTTGCAAAAGCAGGGGAAAAAGTCAAGGAGGAAGACAGAACTTAGGGGGCAAGATGTGAGGGACATGGCATGAACACTTCAGAAAAAACCAAAAAAAGAAAAAAATCTTTCCCAAAGTCAAAGCCATCAAAAGGCATGGCCTGCCATCAAGTGCAGGGACATGCACCAAAGATTCCTCTATGGGTCCCCATTGAAATCGCAAGATTCCTTTTCCCTTCCCGAAAGGAAATTTCATTTCCTTTTGGGAAGGGAAAAGGAATCTTGCGGATCCCAAAAGAAAGGCTTACAAACACTCTGGAAAGGAGATAGGTTCAAATGGAATGCAATTGAAAAAAGCAGAAAATTGGGAATTTTAGTCTCTATCAAAAAATAGGCTGTGAGGAAATCAGCTGCATTGCAAAGGAACAAAAGGTGCCAAAACTAAGCTCACAGATGTTGCAAAAGCAGGGGAAAAAGTCAAGGAGGAAGACACAACTTAGGGGGCAAGATATGAGGGACATGGCATGAATACTTAAAATAATAACAAAAAAACAAGAAAAAATCTTTCCCAAAGTCAAAGCCATCAAAATGCAGGCAGGCCATACGCCAGCAAGGGCAGGCACATGCAGCAAAGCTTGCCAAAATTGATCCCCACTGAAGGCCAAAACAGAAAAGAAGGACTTGCAAACACGCTGGAATGGAGACAACATCAAAGGAATTGCAATTGGAGGAGAAAAAAAAAAAATTTGGGAAATTTAGTGACTCTTAGAAAATGGCCCGGGATTTTATCAGGTGCATTGCAAAGGACCAAAAGGTGCCAAAACTCAGCTCACAGATGTTGCAAAAGCAGGGGAAAAAGTCAAGGAGGAAGACACAACTTAGGGGGCAAGATGTGAGGGACATGGCATGAATACTTAAAACAAACAAAAAAAAAAAAAAAGAAAAAATCTTTCCCAAAGTCAAAGCCATCAAAATGCAGGCAGGCCATACGCCACCAATGGCAGGCACATGCAGCAAAGCTTGCCAAAATTGATCCCCACTGAAGGCCAAAACAGAAAAGAAGGACCTACAAACACGCTGGAAAGGAGTCAACATCAAAGGAATTGCAATTGGAGGAGAAAAAAAGAAAATTTGGGAAATTTAGTGACTCTAAGAAAATGGCCTGGCAGTATATCATGTGCAGTGCAAAGGACCAAAGATGCCAAAACTAAGCTCACAGATGTTGCAAAAGCAGGGGAAAAAGTCAAGGAGGAAGACACAACTTAGGGGGTAAGATATGAGGGACATGCCATGAATACTTAAAACAAAAAAGAAAAAAAAAAGAAAAAATCTTTCCCAAAGTCAAAGCCATCAAAATGCAGGCAGGCCATACGCCACCGAGGGCAGGCACATGCAGCAAAGCTTGCCAAAATTGATCCCCACTGAAGGCCAAAAGAGAAAACAAGGACCTACAAACACGCTGGAAAGGAGTCAACATCAAAGGAATTGCAATTGCAGGAGAAAAAAAGAAAATTTGGGAAATTTAGTGACTCTAAGAAAATGGCCTGGCAGTATATCATGTGCAGTGCAAAGGACCAAAGATGCCAAAACTAAGCTCACAGATGTTGCAAAAGCAGGGGAAAAAGTCAAGGAGGAAGACACAACTTAGGGGGCAAGATGTGAGGGACATGGCATGAATACTTAAAACAAAAAAGAAAAAAAAAAGAAAAAATCTTTCCCAAAGTCAAAGCCATCAAAATGCAGGCAGGCCATACGCCACCAAGGGCAGGCACATGCAGCAAAGCTTGCCAAAATTGATCCCCACTGAAGGCCAAAACAGAAAAGAAGGACCTACAAACACGCTGGAAAGGAGTCAATAACAAAGGAATTGCAATTGGAGGAGAAAAAAAGAAAATTTGGGAAATTTAGAGACTATAAGAAAATGGCCTGGGTTTATATCAGGTGCAGTGCAAAGGACCAAAAGGTGCCAAAACTAAGCTCACAGATGTTGCAAAAGCAGCGGAAAAAGTCAAGGAGGAAGACACAACTTAGGGAGCAAGATGTGAGGGACATGGCATGAACAGTTATAATAATAAAAAAAAAAAAAAGAAAAAATCTTTCCCAAAGTCAAAGCCATCAAAATGCAGGCAGGCCATACGCCACCAATGGCAGGCACATGCAGCAAAGCTTGCCAAAATTGATCCCCACTGAAGGCCAAAACAGAAAAGAAGGACCTACAAACACGCTGGAATGGAGACAACATCAAAGGAATTGCAATTGCAGGAGAAAAATGAAAATTTGGGAAATTTAGTGACTCTAAGAAAATGGCCTGGCAGTATATCATGTGCAGTGCAAAGGGCCAAAGATGCCAAAACTAAGCGCACAGATGTTGCAAAAGCAGGGGAAAAAGTCAAGGAGGAAGACAGAACTTAGGGGGCAAGATATGAGGGACATGGCATGAACACTTCAGAAAACAACCAAAAAAAGAAAAAAATCTTTCCCAAAGTCAAAGCCATCAAAAGGCATGGCCTGCCATCAAGTGCAGGGACATGCACCAAAGATTCCTCTATTGGTCCCCATTGAAATCGCAAGATTACTTTTCCCTTCCCGAAAGGAAATTTCATTTCCTTTCGGGAAGGGAAAAGGAATCTTGCGGATCCCAAAAGAAAGGCTTACAAACACTCTGGAAAGGAGATAGGATCAAATGAAATGCAATTGAAAAAAGCAGAAAATTGGGAATTTTAGTCTCTTAAAAAATAGGGTGTGAGGAAATCAGCTGCATTGCAAAGGAACAAAAGGTGCCAAAACTAAGCTCACAGATGTTGCAAAAGCAGGGGAAAAAGTCAAGGAGGGAGACACAACTTAGGGGGCAAGATATGAGGGACATGGCATGAATACTTAAAATAATAATAAAAAAAAAAGAAAAAATCTTTCCCAAAGTCAAAGCCATCAAAATGCAGGCAGGCCATACGCCAGCAAGGGCAGGCACATGCAGCAAAGCTTGCCAAAATTGATCCCCACTGAAGGCCAAAACAGAAAAGAAGGACTTGCAAACACGCTGGAATGGAGACACCATCAAAGGAATTGCAATTGGAGGAGAAAAAAAGAAAATTTGGGAAATTTAGTGACTCTTAGAAAATGGCCCGGGATTTTATCAGGTGCATTGCAAAGGACCAAAAGGTGCCAAAACTCAGCTCACAGATGTTGCAAAAGCAGGGGAAAAAGTCAAGGAGGAAGACACAACTTAGGGGGCAAGATATGAAGGACATGGCATGAATACTTAAAACAAACAAAAAAAAAAAAAAAGAAAAAAATCTTTCCCAAAGTCAAAGCCATCAAAAGGCATGGCCTGCCATCAAGTGCAGGGACATGCACCAAAGATTCCTCTATTGGTCCCCATTGAAATCGCAAGATTCCTTTTCCCTTCCCGAAAGGAAATGAAATTTCCTTTCGGGAATGGAAAGGGATCTTGCGGATCCCAAAAGAAAGGCTTACAAACACTCTGGAAAGGAGATAGGATCAAATGAAATGCAATTGAAAAAAGCAGAAAATCGGGAATTTTAGTCTTTTAAAAATAGGCTGTGAGGAAATCAGCTGCATTGCAAAGGACCAAAAGGTGCCAAAACTAAGCTCACAGATGTTGCAAAAGCAGGGGAAAAAGTCAAGGAGGAAGACACAACTTAGGGGGCAAGATGTGAGGGATATGGCATGAATACTTAAAATAAAAAAGGAAAAAAAAAAAAGAAAAAATCTTTCCCAAAGTCAAAGCCATCAAAATGCAGGCAGGCCATACGCCAGCAAGGGCAGGCACATGCAGCAAAGCTTGCCAAAATTGATCCCCACTGAAGGCCAAAACAGAAAAGAAGGACCTACAAACACGCTGGAAAGGAGACAACATCAAAGGAATTGCAATTGGAGGAGAAAAAAAAAAAATTTGGGAAATTTAGTGACTCTTAGAAAATGGCCCGTGATTTTATCAGGTGCATTTCAAAGGACCAAAAGGTGCCAAAACTCAGCTCACAGATGTTGCAAAAGCAGGGGAAAAAGTCATGGAGGAAGACACAACTTAGGAGGCAAGATATGAAGGACATGGCATGAATACTTAAAACAAACAAAAAAAAAAAAAAAGAAAAAATCTTTCCCAAAGTCAAAGCCATCAAAATGCAGGCAGGCCATACGCCACCAATGGCAGGCACATGCAGCAAAGCTTGCCAAAATTGATCCCCACTGAAGGCCAAAACAGAAAAGAAGGACCTACAAACACGCTGGAAAGGAGTCAACATCAAAGGAATTGCAATTGGAGGAGAAAAAAAGAAAATTTGGGAAATTTAGTGACTCTAAGAAAATGGCCTGGCAGTATATCATGTGCAGTGCAAAGGACCAAAGATGCCAAAACTCAGCTCACAGATGTTGCAAAAGCAGGGGAAAAAGTCAAGGAGGAAGACACAACTTAGGGGGCAAGATGTGAGGGACATGGCATGAATACTTAAAACAAAAAAGAAAAAAAAAAGAAAAAATCTTTCCCAAAGTCAAAGCCATCAAAATGCAGGCAGGCCATACGCCACCGAGGGCAGGCACATGCAGCAAAGCTTGCCAAAATTGATCCCCACTGAAGGCCAAAACAGAAAACAAGGACCTACAAACACGCTGGAAAATAGTCAACATCAAAGGAATTGCAATTGGAGGAGAAAAAAAGAAAATTTGGGAAATTTAGTGACTCTAAGAAAATGGCCTGGCAGTATATCATGTGCAGTGCAAAGGACCAAAGATGCCAAAACTAAGCTCACAGAAGTTGCAAAAGCAGGGGAAAAAGTCAAGGAGGAAGACAGAACTTAGGGGGCAAGATGTGAGGGACATGGCATGAATACTTAAAACAAAAAAGAAAAAAAAAAGAAAAAATCTTTCCCAAATTCAAAGCCATCAAAATGCAGGCAGGCCATACGCCAGCAAGGGCAGGCACATGCAGCAAAGCTTGCCAAAATTGATCCCCACTGAAGGCCAAAACAGAAAAGAAGGACCTACAAACACGCTGGAAAGGAGTCAATATCAAAGGAATTGCAATTGGAGGAGAAAAAAAGAAAATTTGGGAAATTTAGAGACTATAAGAAAATGGCCTGGGTTTATATCAGATGCAGTGCAAAGGACCAAAATGTGCCAAAACTAAGCTCACAGATGTTGCAAAAGCAGCGGACAAAGTCAAGGAGGAAGACACAACTTAGGGAGCAAGATGTGAGGGACATGGCATGAACAGTTAAAATAATAAAAAAAAAAAAAAGAAAAAATCTTTCCCAAAGTCAAAGCCATCAAAATGCAGGCAGGCCATACGCCAGCAAGTGCAGGCACATGCAGCAAAGCTTGCCAAAATTGATCCCCACTGAAGGCCAAAACAGAAAAGAAGGACCTACAAACACGCTGGAATGGAGACAACATCAAAGGAATTGCAATTGCAGGAGAAAAATGAAAATTTGGGAAATTTAGTGACTCTAAGAAAATGGCCTGGCAGTATATCATGTGCAGTGCGAAGGACCAAAGATGCCAAAACTAAGCTCACAGATGTTGCAAAAGCAGGGGAAAAAGTCAAGGAGGAAGACACAACTTAGGGGGCAAGATATGAGGGACATGGCATGAATACTTAAAAGAAAAAAGAAAAAAAAAAGAAAAAATCTTTCCCAAAGTCAAAGCCATCAAAATGCAGGCAGGCCATACGCCACCAAGGGCAGGCACATGCAGCAAAGCTTGCCAAAATTGATCCCCACTGAAGGCCAAAACAGAAAAGAAGGACCTACAAACACGCTGGAAAGGAGTCAATATCAAAGGAATTGCAATTGGAGGAGAAAAAAAGAAAATTTGGGAAATTTAGAGACTATAAGAAAATGGCCCGGGGTTTATATCAGGTGTAGTGCAAAGGACCAAAAGGTGCCAAAACTAAGCTCACAGATGTTGCAAAAGCAGGGGAAAAAGTCAAGGAGGAAGACACAACTTAGGGAGCAAGATGTGAGGGACATGGCATGAACAGTTAAAATAATAAAAAAAAAAAAAAGAAAAAATCTTTCCCAAAGTCAAAGCCATCAAAATGCAGGCAGGCCATACGCCAGCAAGTGCAGGCACATGCAGCAAAGCTTGCCAAAATTGATCCCCACTGAAGGCCAAAAGAGAAAAGAAGGACCTACAAACACGCTGGCATGGAGACAACATCAAAGGAATTGCAATTGCAGGAGAAAAATGAAAATTTGGGAAATTTAGTGACTCTAAGAAAATGGCCCGTGGTTTTATCAGGTGCAGTGCAAAGGACCAAAATGTGCCAAAACTAAGCTCACAGATGTTGCAAAAGCAGGGGAAAAAGTCAAGGAGGAAGACACTACTTAGGGGGCAAGATATGAGGGACATGGCATGAATACTTAAAATAATAAAAAAAAAGATAGAAAAAATCTTTCCCAAAGTCAAAGCCATCAAAATGCAGGCAGGCCATACGCCACCGAGGGCAGGCACATGCAGCAAAGCTTGCCAAAATTGATCCCCACTGAAGGCCAAAACAGAAAACAAGGACCTACAAACACGCTGGAATGGAGACAACATCAAAGGAATTGCAATTGGAGGAGAAAAAAAGAAAATTTGGGAAATTTAGTGACTCTAAGAAAATGGCCTGGCAGTATATCATGTGCAGTGCAAAGGACCAAAGATGCCAAAACTAAGCTCACAGATGTTGCAAAAGCAGGGGAAAAAGTCAAGGAGGAAGACAGAACTTAGGGGGCAAGATATGAGGGACATGGCATGAACACTTGAGAAAACAACCAAAAAAAGAAAAAAATCTTTCCCAAAGTCAAAGCCATCAAAAGGCATGGCCTGCCATCAAGTGCAGGGACATGCACCAAAGATTCCTCTATTGGTCCCCATTGAAATCGCAAGATTCCTTTTCCCTTCCCGAAAGGAAATGAAATTTCCTTTCGGGAATGGAAAGGGATCTTGCGGATCCCAAAAGAAAGGCTTACAAACACTCTGGAAAAGAGATAGGTTCAAATGAAATGCAATTGAAAAAAGCAGAAAATCGGGAATTTTAGTCTCTTCAAAACATAGGCTGTGAGGAAATCAGCTGCATTGCAAAGGACCAAAAGATGCCAAAACTAAGCTCACAGATGTTGCAAAAGCAGGGGAAAAATTCAAGGAGGAAGACACAACTTAGGGGGCAAGATATGAGGGACATGGCATGAATAGTTAAAATAATAAAAAAAAAAAAAAAGAAAAAATCTTTCCCAAAGTCAAAGCCATCAAAATGCAGGCAGGCCATACGCCACCAAGGGCAGGCACATGCAGCAAAGCTTGCCAAAACTGATCCCCACTGAAGGCCAAAACAGAAAAGAAGGACCTACAAACACGCTGGCATGGAGACAACATCAAAGGAATTGCAATTGCAGGAGAAAAATGAAAATTTGGGAAATTTAGTGACTCTAAGAAAATGGCCTGGGGTTTTATCAGGTGCAGTGCAAAGGACCAAAAGGTGCCAAAACTAAGCTCACAGATGTTGCAAAAGCAGGGGAAAAAGTCAAGGAGGAAGACAGAACTTAGGGGGCAAGATATGAGGGACATGGCATGAACACTTCAGAAAACAACCAAAAAAAGAAAAAAATCTTTCCCAAAGTCAAAGCCATCAAAATGCATGGCCTGCCATCAAGAGCAGGGACATGCACCAAAGATTCCTCTATTGGTCCCCATTGAAATCGCAAGATTCCTTTTCCCTTCCCGAAAGGAAATTTCATTTCCTTTCGGGAAGGGAGAAGGAATCTTGCGGATCCCAAAAGAAAGGCTTACAAACACTCTGGAAAGGAGATAGGTTCAAATGAAATGCAATTGAAAAAAGCAGAAAATCGGGACTTATCGTCTCTTCAAATAATAGGCTGTGAGGAAATCAGCTGCATTGCAAAGGACGAAAAGGTGCCAAAAATAAGCTCACAGATGTTGCAAAAGCAGGGGAAAAAGTCAAGGAGGAAGACACAACTTAGGGGGCAAGATGTGAGGGACATGGCATGAACATTTATAATAATAAAAAAAAAAAAAAGAAAAAATCTTTTCCAAAGTCAAAGCCATCAAAATGCAGGCAGGCCATACGCCACCAAGGGCACGCACTTGCAGCAAAGCTTGCCAAAATTGATCCCCACTGAAGGCCAAAACAGAAAAGAAGGACCTACAAACACGCTGGAAAGGAGTCAACATCAAAGGAATTGCAATTGGAGGAGAAAAAAAGAAAATTTGGGAAATTTAGTGACTCTAAGAAAAAGGCCTGGCAGTATATCATGTGCAGTGCAAAGGACCAAAGATGCCAAAACTAAGCTCACAGATGTTGCAAAAGCAGGGGAAAAAGTCAAGGAGGAAGACAGAACTTAGGGGGCAAGATGTGAGGGACATGGCATGAACACTTAAAATAATAAAAATAAAAAAAGAAAAAATCTATCCCAAAGTCAAAGCCATCAAAATGCAGGCAGGCCATACGCCAGCAAGTGCAGGCACATGCAGAAAAGCTTGCTAAAATTGATCCCTACTGAAGGCAAAACAGAAAAGAAGGACTTGGAAACACGCTGGAATGGAGACAACATCAAAGGAATTGCAATTGGAGGAGAAAAAAAGAAAATTTGGGAAATTTAGTGACTCTTAGAAAATGGCCCGGGATTTTATCAGGTGCAGTGCAAAGGACCAAAAGGTGCCAAAACTAAGCTCAGAGATGTTGCAAAACAGGGGAAAAAGTCAAGGAGGAAGACACAACTTAGGGGGCAAGATATGAAGGACATGGCATGAATACTTAAAACAAACAAAAAAAAAATAGAAAAAATATTTTCCAAAGCCAAAACCATCAAAATGCAGGCAGGCCATACGCCAGCAAGTGCAGGCACATGCAGCAAAGCTTGCCAAAATTGATCCCCACTGAAGGCCAAAACAGAAAATAAGGACCTACAAACACGCTGGAATGGAGACAACATCAAAGGAATTGCAATTGCAGGAGAAAAATGAAAATTTGGGAAATTTAGTGACTCTTTGAAAATGGCCCGTGGTTTTATCAGGTGCAGTGCATAGGACCAAAAGGTGCCAAAACTAAGCTCACAGATGTTGCAAAAGCAGGGGAAAAAGTCAAGGAGGAAGACACAACTTAGGGGGCAAGATATGAGGGACATGGCATGAATACTTAAAATAATAAAAAAAAAAAAATAGAAAAAATCTTTCCCAAAGTCAAAGCCATCAAAATGCAGGCAGGCCATATGCCACCAAGGGCAGGCACATGCAGCAAAGCTTGCCAAAATTGATCCCCACTGAAGGCCAAAACATAAAAGAAGGACCTACAAACACGCTGGAATGGAGACAACATCAAAGGAATTGCAATTGGAGGAGAAAAAAAGAAAATTTGGGAAATTTAGTGACTCTAAGAAAATGGCCTGGCAGTATATCATGTGCAGTGCAAAGGACCAAAGATGCCAAAACTAAGCTCACAGATGTTGCAAAAGCAGGGGAAAAAGTCAAGGAGGAAGACAGAACTTAGGGGGCAAGATATGAGGGACATGGCATGAACACTTCAGAAAACAACCAAAAAAAGAAAAAAATCTTTCCCAAAGTCAAAGCCATCAAAAGGCATGGCCTGCCATCAAGTGCAGGGACATGCACCAAAGATTCCCTCTATTGGTCCCCATTGAAATCGCAAGATTCCTTTTCCCTTCCCGAAAGGAAATGAAATTTCCTTTCGGGAATGGAAAAGGGATCTTGCGGATCCCAAAAGAAAGGCTTACAAACACTCTGGAAAAGAGATAGGTTCAAATGAAATGCAATTGAAAAAAGCAGAACATCGGGACTTATCGTCTCTTCAAAAAATAGGCTGTGAGGAAATCAGCTGCATTGCAAAGGACCAAAAGATGCCAAAACTAAGCTCACAGATGTTGCAAAAGCAGGGGAAAAAGTCAAGGAGGAAGACACAACTTAGGGGGCAAGATGTGAGGGACATGGCATGAATAGTTAAAATAATAAAAAAAAAAAAAAGAAAAAATCTTTCCCAAAGTCAAAGCCATCAAAATGCAGGCAGGCCATACACCAGCAAGTGCAGGCACTTGCAGCAAAGCTCGCCAGAATTGATCCCCACTGAAGGCCAAAACAGAAAAAAGGACCTACAAACACGCTGGAATGGAGACAACATCAAAGGAATTGCAATTGCAGGAGTAAAAAGATAATTTGGGAAATTTAGTGACTCTAAGAAAATAGCCCGTGGTTTTATCAGGTGCAGTGCAAAGGACCAAAATGTGCCAAAACTAAGCTCACAGATGTTGCAAAAGCAGGGGAAAAAGTCAAGGAGGAAGACACAACTTAGGGGGCAAGATATGAGGGACATGGCATGAATACTTAAAATAATAAAAAAAAAAAATAAAAAAAATCTTTCCCAAAGTCAAAGCCATCAATATGCAGGCAGGCCATACGCCAGCAAGTGCAGGCACATGCAGCAAAGCTTGCCAAAATTGATCCCCACTGAAGGCCAAAACAGAAAAGAAGGACCTACAAACACGCTGGAATGGAGACAACATCAAAGGAATTGCAATTGGAGGAGAAAAAAAGAAAATTTTGGGAAATTTAGTGACTCTAAGAAAATGGCCTGGCAGTATATCATGTGCAGTGCAAAGGACCAAAGATGCCAAAACTAAGCTCACAGATATTGCAAAAGCAGGGGAAAAAGTCAAGGAGGAAGACAGAACTTAGGGGGCAAGATATGAAGGACATGGCATGAATACTTAAAACAAACAAAAAAAAAAAAAAAAAAAAAAAATCTTTCCCAAAGTCAAAGCCATCAAAATGCAGGCAGGCCATACGCCAGCAAGTGCAGGCACATGCAGCAAAGCTTGCCAAAATTGATCCCCACTGAAGGCCAAAACAGAAAAGAAGGACCTACAAACACGCTGGCATGGAGACAACATCAAAGGAATTGCAATTGCAGGAGAAAAATGAAAATTTGGGAAATTTAGTGACTCTTAGAAAATGGCCCGTGGTTTTATCAGGTGCAGTGCAAAGGACCAAAAGGTGCCAAAACTAAGCTCACAGATGTTGCAAAAGCAGGGGAAAAAGTCAAGGAGGAAGACACAACTTAGGGGGCAAGATGTGAGGGACATGGCAATGAATACTTAAAATAATAATAAAAAAGAAAAGAAAAAATCTTTCCCAAAGTCAAAGCCATCAAAATGCAGGCAGGCCATACGCCACCAAGGGCAGGCACATGCAGCAAAGTTTGCCAAAATTGATCCCCACTGAAGGCCAAAACAGAAAAGAAGGACCTACAAACACGCTGGAAAGGAGGTCAACATCAAAAGAAATTGCAATTGGAGGAGAAAAAAAGAAAATTTGGGAAATTTAGTGACTCTAAGAAAATGGCCTGGCAGTATATCATGTGCAGTGCAAAGGACCAAAGATGCCAAAACTAAGCTCACAGATGTTGCAAAAGCAGGGGAAAAAGTCAAGGAGGAAGACACAACTTAGGGGGCAAGATGTGAGGGACATGGCATGAACACTTAAAATAATAAAAAAAAAAAAAAAGAAAAAATCTTTCCCAAAGTCAAAGCCATCAAAATGCAGGCAGGCCATACGCCACCAAGGCAGGCACATGCAGAAAAGCTTGCCAAAATTGATCCCCACTGAAGGCCAAAACAGAAAAAAGGACCTACAAACACGCTGGAATGGAGACAACATCAAAGGAATTGCAATTGCAGGAGTAAAAAGATAATTTGGGAAATTTAGTGACTCTAAGAAAATAGCCCGTGGTTTTATCAGGTGCAGTGCAAAGGACCAAAATGTGCCAAAACTAAGCTCACAGATGTTGCAAAAGCAGGGGAAAAAGTCAAGGAGGAAGACACAACTTAGGGGGCAAGATATGAGGGACATGGCATGAATACTTAAAATAATAAAAAAAAAAATAAAAAAAATCTTTCCCAAAGTCAAAGCCATCAATATGCAGGCAGGCCATACGCCAGCAAGTGCAGGCACATGCAGCAAAGCTTGCCAAAATTGATCCCCACTGGAGGCCAAAACAGAAAAGAAGGACCTACAAACACGCTGGAATGGAGACAACATCAAAGGAATTGCAATTGGAGGAGAAAAAAAGAAAATTTGGGGAAATTTAGTGACTCTAAGAAAATGGCCTGGCAGTATATCATGTGCAGTGCAAAGGACCAAAGATGCCAAAACTAAGCTCACAGATATTGCAAAAGCAGGGGGAAAAAGTCAAGGAGGAAGACACAACTTAGGGGGCAAGATATGAGGGGACATGGCATGAACACTTCAGAAAACAACCAAAAAAAGAAAAAAATCTTTCCCAAAGTCAAAGCCATCAAAAGGCATGGCCTGCCATCAAGAGCAGGGACATGCACCAAAGATTCCTCTATTGGTCCCCATTGAAATCGCAAGATTCCTTTTCCCTTCCCGAAAGGAAATGAAATTTCCTTTCGGGAAGGGAGAAGGAATCTTGCGGATCCCAAAAGAAAGGCTTACAAACACTCTGGAAAGGAGATAGGTTCAAATGAAATGCAATTGGAAAAAGCAGAAAATCGGGACTTATCGTCTCTTCAAATAATAGGCTGTGAGGAAATCAGCTGCATTGCAAAGGACGAAAAGGTGCCAAAAATAAGCTCACAGATGTTGCAAAAGCAGGGGAAAAAGTCAAGGAGGAAGACACAACTTAGGGGGCAAGATGTGAGGGACATGGCATGAACACTTATAATAATTAAAAAACAAAAAAGAAAAAATCTTTTCCAAAGTCAAAGCCATCAAAATGCAGGCAGGCCATACGCCAGCAAGTGCACGCACTTGCAGCAAAGCTTGCCAAAATTGATCCCCACTGAAGGCCAAAACAGAAAAGAAGGACCTACAAACACGCTGGAATGGAGACAACATCAAAGGAATTGCAATTGCAGGAGTAAAAAGATAATTTGGGAAATTTAGTGACTCTTAGAAATTAGCCCGTGGTTTTATCAGGTGCAGTGCAAAGGACCAAAATGTGCCAAAACTAAGCTCACAGATGTTGCAAAAGCAGGGGAAAAAGTCAAGGAGGAAGACACAACTTAGGGGGCAAGATATGAGGGACATGGCATGAATACTTAAAATAATAAAAAAAAAAATAAAAAAAATCTTTCCCAAAGTCAAAGCCATCAATATGCAGGCAGGCCATACGCCAGCAAGTGCAGGCACATGCAGCAAAGCTTGCCAAAATTGATCCCCACTGAAGGCCAAAACAGAAAAGAAGGACCTACAAACACGCTGGAATGGAGACAACATCAAAGGAATTGCAATTGGAGGAGAAAAAAAGAAAATTTGGGAAATTTAGTGACTCTAAGAAAATGGCCTGGCAGTATATCATGTGCAGTGCAAAGGACCAAAGATGCCAAAACTAACCTCACAGATATTGCAAAAGCAGGGGAAAAAGTCAAGGAGGAAGACACAACTTAGGGGGCAAGATATGAAGGACATGGCATGAATACTTAAAACAAATCAAAAAAAAAATAGAAAAAATATTTTCCAAAGCCAAAACCATCAAAATGCAGGCAGGCCATACGCCAGCAAGTGCAGGCACATGCAGCAAAGCTTGCCAAAATTGATCCCCACTGAAGGCCAAAACAGAAAAGAAGGACCTACAAACACGCTGGAATGGAGACAACATCAAAGGAATTGCAATTGCAGGAGAAAAATGAAAATTTGGGAAATTTAGTGACTCTTAGAAAATGGCCCGTGGTTTTATCAGGTGCAGTGCATAGGACCAAAAGGTGCCAAAACTAAGCTCACAGATGTTGCAAAAGCAGGGGAAAAAGTCAAGGAGGAAGACACAACTTAGGGGGCAAGATGTGAGGGACATGGCATGAATACTTACAATAATAAAAAAATGAAGAAGAAAAAATCTTTCCCAAAGTCAAAGCCATCAAAATGCAGGCAGGCCATACGCCACCAAGGGCAGGCACATGCAGCAAAGCTTGCCAAAATTGATCCCCACTGAAGGCCAAAACATAAAAGAAGGACCTACAAACACGCTGGAATGGAGACAACATCAAAGGAATTGCAATTGGAGGAGAAAAAAAGAAAATTTGGGAAATTTAGTGACTCTAAGAAAATGGCCTGGCAGTATATCATGTGCAGTGCAAAGGACCAAAGATGCCAAAACTAAGCTCACAGATGTTGCAAAAGCAGGGGAAAAAGTCAAGGAGGAAGACAGAACTTAGGGGGCAAGATATGAGGGACATGGCATGAACACTTCAGAAAACAACCAAAAAAAGAAAAAAATCTTTCCCAAAGTCAAAGCCATCAAAAGGCATGGCCTGCCATGAAGTGCAGGGACATGCACCAAAGATTCCTCTATTGGTCCCCATTGAAATCGCAAGATTCCTTTTCCCTTCCCGAAAGGAAATGAAATTTCCTTTCGGGAATGGAAAAGGGATCTTGCGGATCCCAAAAGAAAGGCTTACAAACACTCTGGAAAAGAGATAGGTTCAAATGAAATGCAATTGAAAAAAGCAGAACATCGGGACTTATCGTCTCTTCAAAAAATAGGCTGTGAGGAAATCAGCTGCATTGCAAAGGACCAAAAGATGCCAAAACTAAGCTCACAGATGTTGCAAAAGCAGGGGAAAAAGTCAAGGAGGAAGACACAACTTAGGGGGCAAGATGTGAGGGACATGGCATGAATAGTTAAAATAATAAAAAAAAAAAAAAGAAAAAATCTTTCCCAAAGTCAAAGCCATCAATATGCAGGCAGGCCATACGCCAGCAAGTGCAGGCACTTGCAGCAAAGCTCGCCAGAATTGATCCCCACTGAAGGCCAAAACAGAAAAGAAGGACCTACAAACACGCTGGAATGGAGACAACATCAAAGGAATTGCAATTGCAGGAGTAAAAAGATAATTTGGGAAATTTAGTGACTCTAAGAAAATAGCCCGTGGTTTTATCAGGTGCAGCGCAAAGGACCAAAATGTGCCAAAACTAAGCTCACAGATGTTGCAAAAGCAGGGGAAAAAGTCAAGGAGGAAGACACAACTTAGGGAGCATAATATGAGGGACATGGCATGAATACTTAAAATAATAAAAAAAAAAATAAAAAAAATCTTTCCCAAAGTCAAAGCCATCAATATGCAGGCAGGCCATACGCCAGCAAGTGCAGGCACATGCAGCAAAGCTTGCCAAAATTGATCCCCACTGAAGGCCAAAACAGAAAAGAAGGACCTACAAACACGCTGGAATGGAGACAACATCAAAGGAATTGCAATTGGAGGAGAAAAAAAGAAAATTTGGGAAATTTAGTGACTCTAAGAAAATGGCCTGGCAGTATATCATGTGCAGTGCAAAGGACCAAAGATGCCAAAACTAAGCTCACAGATATTGCAAAAGCAGGGGAAAAAGTCAAGGAGGAAGACACAACTTAGGGGGCAAGATATGAAGTACATGGCATGAATACTTAAAACATACAAAAAAAAAAAAATAGAAAAAATCTTTCCCAAAGTCAAAGCCATCAAAATGCAGGCAGGCCATACGCCAGCAAGTGCAGGCACATGCAGCAAAGCTTGCCAAAATTGATCCCCACTGAAGGCCAAAACAGAAAAGAAGGACCTACAAACACGCTGGCATGGAGACAACATCAAAGGAATTGCAATTGCAGGAGAAAAATGAAAATTTGGGAAATTTAGTGACTCTTAGAAAATGGCCCGTGGTTTTATCAGGTGCAGTGCAAAGGACCAAAAGGTGCCAAAACTAAGCTCACAGATGTTGCAAAAGCAGGGGAAAAAGTCAAGGGGGAAGACACAACTTAGGGGGCAAGATGTGAGGGACATGGCATGAATACTTAAAATAATAAAAAAAAAGAAAAGAAAAAATCTTTCCCAAAGTCAAAGCCATCAAAATGCAGGCAGGCCATACGCCACCAAGGGCAGGCACATGCAGCAAAGCTTGCCAAAATTGATCCCCACTGAAGGCCAAAACAGAAAAGAAGGACCTACAAACACGCTGGAAAGGAGTCAACATCAAAGGAATTGCAATTGGAGGAGAAAAATAGAAAATTTGGGAAATTTAGTGACTCTAAGAAAAAGGCCTGGCAGTATATCATGTGCAGTGCAAAGGACAAAAGATGCCAAAACTAAGCTCACAGATGTTGCAAAAGCAGGGGAAAAAGTCAAGGAGGAAGACACAACTTAGGGGGCAAGATGTGAGGGACATGGCATGAACACTTAAAATAATAAAAATAAAAAAAGAAAAAATCTATCCCAAAGTCAAAGCCATCAAAATGCAGGCAGGCCATACGCCAGCAAGTGCAGGCACATGCAGAAAAGCTTGCCAAAATTGATCCCCACTGAAGGCAAAACAGAAAAGAAGGACTTGGAAACACGCTGGAATGGAGACAACATCAAAGGAATTGCAATTGGAGGAGAAAAAAAGAAAATTTGGGAAATTTAGTGACTCTTAGAAAATGGCCCGGGATTTTATCAGGTGCAGTGCAAAGGACCAAAAGGTGCCAAAACTAAGCTCAGAGATGTTGCAAAACAGGGGAAAAAGCCAAGGAGGAAGACACAACTTAGGGGGCAAGATATGAAGGACATGGCATGAATACTTAAAACAAACAAAAAAAAAATAGAAAAAATATTTTCCAAAGCCAAAACCATCAAAATGCAGGCAGGCCATACGCCAGCAAGTGCAGGCACATGCAGCAAAGCTTGCCAAAATTGATCCCCACTGAAGGCCAAAACAGAAAAGAAGGACCTACAAACACGCTGGAATGGAGACAACATCAAAGGAATTGCAATTGCAGGAGATAAATGAAAATTTGGGAAATTTAGTGACTCTTTGAAAATGGCCCGTGGTTTTATCAGGTGCAGTGCATAGGACCAAAAGGTGCCAAAACTAAGCTCACAGATGTTGCAAAAGCAGGGGAAAAAGTCAAGGAGGAAGACACAACTTAGGGGGCAAGATATGAGGGACATGGCATGAATACTTAAAATAATAAAAAAAAAAAAATAGAAAAAATCTTTCCCAAAGTCAAAGCCATCAAAATGCAGGCAGGCCATACGCCACCAAGGGCAGGCACATGCAGCAAAGCTTGCCAAAATTGATCCCCACTGAAGGCCAAAACAGAAAAGAAGGACCTACAAACACGCTGGAATGGAGACAACATCAAAGGAATTGCAATTGGAGGAGAAAAAAAGAAAATTTGGGAAATTTAGTGACTCTAAGAAAATGGCCTGGCAGTATATCATGTGCAGTGCAAAGGACCAAAGATGCCAAAACTAAGCTCACAGATGTTGCAAAAGCAGGGGAAAAAGTCAAGGAGGAAGACAGAACTTAGGGGGCAAGATATGAGGGACATGGCATGAACACTTGAGAAAACAACCAAAAAAAGAAAAAAATCTTTCCCAAAGTCAAAGCCATCAAAAGGCATGGCCTGCCATCAAGTGCAGGGACATGCACCAAAGATTCCTCTATTGGTCCCCATTGAAATCGCAAGATTCCTTTTCCCTTCCCGAAAGGAAATGAAATTTCCTTTCGGGAATGGAAAAGGGATCTTGCGGATCCCAAAAGAAAGGCTTACAAACACTCTGGAAAAGAGATAGGTTCAAATGAAATGCAATTGAAAAAAGCAGAACATCGGGACTTATCGTCTCTTCAAAAAATAGGCTGTGAGGAAATCAGCTGCATTGCAAAGGACCAAAAGATGCCAAAACTAAGCTCACAGATGTTGCAAAAGCAGGGGAAAAAGTCAAGGAGGAAGACACAACTTAGGGGGCAAGATGTGAGGGACATGGCATGAATAGTTAAAATAATAAAAAAAAAAAAAAGAAAAAATCTTTCCCAAAGTCAAAGCCATCAAAATGCAGGCAGGCCATACGCCAGCAAGTGCAGGCACTTGCAGCAAAGCTCGCCAGAATTGATCCCCACTGAAGGCCAAAACAGAAAAAAGGACCTACAAACACGCTGGAATGGAGACAACATCAAAGGAATTGCAATTGCAGGAGTAAAAAGATAATTTGGGAAATTTAGTGACTCTAAGAAAATAGCCCGTGGTTTTATCAGGTGCAGTGCAAAGGACCAAAATGTGCCAAAACTAAGCTCACAGATGTTGCAAAAGCAGGGGAAAAAGTCAAGGAGGAAGACACAACTTAGGGGGCAAGATATGAGGGACATGGCATGAATACTTAAAATAATAAAAAAAAAAAAAAAAAAAATCTTTCCCAAAGTCAAAGCCATCAATATGCAGGCAGGCCATACGCCAGCAAGTGCAGGCACATGCAGCAAAGCTTGCCAAAATTGATCCCCACTGAAGGCCAAAACAGAAAAGAAGGACCTACAAACACGCTGGAATGGAGACAACATCAAAGGAATTGCAATTGGAGGAGAAAAAAAGAAAATTTGGCAAATTTAGTGACTCTAAGAAAATGGCCTGGCAGTATATCATGTGCAGTGCAAAGGACCAAAGATGCCAAAACTAAGCTCACAGATATTGCAAAAGCAGGGGAAAAAGTCAAGGAGGAAGACAGAACTTAGGGGGCAAGATATGAGGGACATGGCATGAACACTTCAGAAAACAACCAAAAAAAGAAAAAAATCTTTCCCAAAGTCAAAGCCATTAAAAGCATGGCCTGCCATCAAGAGCAGGGACATGCACCAAAGATTCCTCTATTGGTCCCCATTGAAATCGCAAGATTCCTTTTCCCTTCCCGAAAGGAAATTTCATTTCCTTTCGGGAATGGAGAAGGAATCTTGCGGATCCCAAAAGAAAGGCTTACAAACACTCTGGAAAGGAGATAGGTTCAAATGAAATGCAATTGGAAAAAGCAGAAAATCGGGACTTATCGTCTCTTCAAATAATAGGCTGTGAGGAAATCAGCTGCATTGCAAAGGACGAAAAGGTGCCAAAAATAAGCTCACAGATGTTGCAAAAGCAGGGGAAAAAGTCAAGGAGGAAGACACAACTTAGGGGGCAAGATGTGAGGGACATGGCATGAACACTTAAAATAATAAAAAAAAAAAAAAGAAAAAATCTTTTCCAAAGTCAAAGCCATCAAAATGCAGGCAGGCCATACGCCAGCAAGTGCACGCACTTGCAGCAAAGCTTGCCAAAATTGATCCCCACTGAAGGCCAAAACAGAAAAGAAGGACCTACAAACACGCTGGAATGGAGACAACATCAAAGGAATTGCAATTGCAGGAGTAAAAAGAAAATTTGGTAAATTTAGTGACTCTAAGAAAATGGCCCGTGGTTTTATCAGGTGCAGTGCAAAGGACCAAAAGGTGCCAAAACTAAGCTCACAGATGTTGCAAAAGCAGGGGAAAAAGTCAAGGAGGAAGACAGAACTTAGGGGGCAAGATATGAGGGACATGGCATGAACACTTCAGAAAACAACCAAAAAAGAAAAAAATCTTTCCCAAAGTCAAAGCCATCAAAAGGCATGGCCTGCCATCAAGTGCAGGGACATGCACCAAAGATTCCTCTATTGGTCCCCATTGAAATCGCAAGATTCCTTTTCCCTTCCCGAAAGGAAATGAAATTTCCTTTCGGGAATGGAAAAGGGATCTTGCGGATCCCAAAAGAAAGGCTTACAAACACTCTGGAAAAGAGATAGGATCAAATGAAATGCAATTGAAAAAAGCAGAACATCGGGACTTATCGTCTCTTCAAAAAATAGGCTGTGAGGAAATCAGCTGCATTGCAAAGGACCAAAAGATGCCAAAACTAAGCTCACAGATGTTGCAAAAGCAGGGGAAAAAGTCAAGGAGGAAGACACAACTTAGGGGGCAAGATGTGAGGGACATGGCATGAATAGTTAAAATAATAAAAAAAAAAAAAAGAAAAAATCTTTCCCAAAGTCAAAGCCATCAAAATGCAGGCAGGCCATACGCCAGCAAGTGCAGGCACTTGCAGCAAAGCTCGCCAGAATTGATCCCCACTGAAGGCCAAAACAGAAAAAAGGACCTACAAACACGCTGGAATGGAGACAACATCAAAGGAATTGCAATTGCAGGAGTAAAAAGATAATTTGGGAAATTTAGTGACTCTAAGAAAATAGCCCGTGGTTTTATCAGGTGCAGTGCAAAGGACCAAAATGTGCCAAAACTAAGCTCACAGATGTTGCAAAAGCAGGGGAAAAAGTCAAGGAGGAAGACACAACTTAGGGGGCAAGATATGAGGGACATGGCATGAATACTTAAAATAATAAAAAAAAAAATAAAAAAAATCTTTCCCAAAGTCAAAGCCATCAATATGCAGGCAGGCCATACGCCAGCAAGTGCAGGCACATGCAGCAAAGCTTGCCAAAATTGATCCCCACTGAAGGCCAAAACAGAAAAGAAGGACCTACAAACACGCTGGAATGGAGACAACATCAAAGGAATTGCAATTGGAGGAGAAAAAAAGAAAATTTGGGAAATTTAGTGACTCTAAGAAAATGGCCTGGCAGTATATCATGTGCAGTGCAAAGGACCAAAGATGCCAAAACTAAGCTCACAGATATTGCAAAAGCAGGGGAAAAAGTCAAGGAGGAAGACACAACTTAGGGGGCAAGATATGAAGGACATGGCATGAATACTTAAAACAAACAAAAAAAAAAAAAAAAAAAATCTTTCCCAAAGTCAAAGCCATCAAAATGCAGGCAGGCCATACGCCAGCAAGTGCAGGCACATGCAGCAAAGCTTGCCAAAATTGATCCCCACTGAAGGCCAAAACAGAAAAGAAGGACCTACAAACACGCTGGCATGGAGACAACATCAAAGGAATTGCAATTGCAGGAGAAAAATGAAAATTTGGGAAATTTAGTGACTCTTAGAAAATGGCCCGTGGTTTTATCAGGTGCAGTGCAAAGGACCAAAAGGTGCCAAAACTAAGCTCACAGATGTTGCAAAAGCAGGGGAAAAAGTCAAGGAGGAAGACACAACTTAGGGGGCAAGATGTGAGGGACATGGCATGAATAGTTAAAATAATAAAAAAAAAGAAAAGAAAAAATCTTTCCCAAAGTCAAAGCCATCAAAATGCAGGCAGGCCATACGCCAGCAAGGGCAGGCACATGCAGCAAAGTTTGCCAAAATTGATCCCCACTGAAGGCCAAAACAGAAAAGAAGGACCTACAAACACGCTGGAAAGGAGTCAACATCAAAAGAAATTGCAATTGGAGGAGAAAAAAAGAAAATTTGGGAAATTTAGTGACTCTAAGAAAATGGCCTGGCAGTATATCATGTGCAGTGCAAAGGACCAAAGATGCCAAAACTAAGCTCACAGATATTGCAAAAGCAGGGGAAAAAGTCAAGGAGGAAGACACAACTTAGGGGGCAAGATGTGAGGGACATGGCATGAACACTTATAATAATAAAAAAAAAAAAAAGAAAAAATCTTTCCCAAAGTCAAAGCCATCAAAATGCAGGCAGGCCATACGCCACCAAGGGCAGGCACATGCAGAAAAGCTTGCCAAAATTGATCCCCACTGAAGGCCAAAACAGAAAAGAAGGACCTACAAACACGCTGGAATGGAGACAACATCAAAGGAATTGCAATTGCAGGAGTAAAAAGATAATTTGGGAAATTTAGTGACTCTAAGAAAATAGCCCGTGGTTTTATCAGGTGCAGTGCAAAGGACCAAAATGTGCCAAAACTAAGCTCACAGATGTTGCAAAAGCAGGGGAAAAAGTCAAGGAGGAAGACACAACTTAGGGGACAAGATATGAGGGACATGGCATGAATACTTAAAATAATAAAAAAAAAAATAGAAAAAATCTTTCCCAAAGTCAAAGCCATCAATATGCAGGCAGGCCATACGCCAGCAAGTGCAGGCACATGCAGCAAAGCTTGCCAAAATTGATCCCCACTGAAGGCCAAAACAGAAAAGAAGGACCTACAAACACGCTGGAATGGAGACAACATCAAAGGAATTGCAATTGGAGGAGAAAAAAAGAAAATTTGGGAAATTTAGTGACTCTAAGAAAATGGCCTGGCAGTATATCATGTGCAGTGCAAAGGACCAAAGATGCCAAAACTAAGCTCACAGATATTGCAAAAGCAGGGGAAAAAGTCAAGGAGGAAGACACAACTTAGGGGGCAAGATATGAAGGACATGGCATGAATACTTAAAACAAACAAAAAAAAAATAGAAAAAATATTTTCCAAAGCCAAAACCATCAAAATGCAGGCAGGCCATACGCCAGCAAGTGCAGGCACATGCAGCAAAGCTTGCCAAAATTGATCCCCACTGAAGGCCAAAACAGAAAAGAAGGACCTACAAACACGCTGGAATGGAGACAACATCAAAGGAATTGCAATTGCAGGAGAAAAATGAAAATTTGGGAAATTTAGTGACTCTTAGAAAATGGCCCGTGGTTTTATCAGGTGCAGTGCATAGGACCAAAAGGTGCCAAAACTAAGCTCACAGATGTTGCAAAAGCAGGGGAAAAAGTCAAGGAGGAAGACACAACTTAGGGGGCAAGATGTGAGGGACATGGCATGAATACTTACAATAATAAAAAAATGAAGAAGAAAAAATCTTTCCCAAAGTCAAAGCCATCAAAATGCAGGCAGGCCATACGCCACCAAGGGCAGGCACATGCAGCAAAGCTTGCCAAAATTGATCCCCACTGAAGGCCAAAACATAAAAGAAGGACCTACAAACACGCTGGAATGGAGACAACATCAAAGGAATTGCAATTGGAGGAGAAAAAAAGAAAATTTGGGAAATTTAGTGACTCTAAGAAAATGGCCTGGCAGTATATCATGTGCAGTGCAAAGGACCAAAGATGCCAAAACTAAGCTCACAGATGTTGCAAAAGCAGGGGAAAAAGTCAAGGAGGAAGACAGAACTTAGGGGGCAAGATATGAGGGACATGGCATGAACACTTCAGAAAACAACCAAAAAAAGAAAAAAATCTTTCCCAAAGTCAAAGCCATCAAAAGGCATGGCCTGCCATGAAGTGCAGGGACATGCACCAAAGATTCCTCTATTGGTCCCCATTGAAATCGCAAGATTCCTTTTCCCTTCCCGAAAGGAAATGAAATTTCCTTTCGGGAATGGAAAAGGGATCTTGCGGATCCCAAAAGAAAGGCTTACAAACACTCTGGAAAAGAGATAGGTTCAAATGAAATGCAATTGAAAAAAGCAGAACATCGGGACTTATCGTCTCTTCAAAAAATAGGCTGTGAGGAAATCAGCTGCATTGCAAAGGACCAAAAGATGCCAAAACTAAGCTCACAGATGTTGCAAAAGCAGGGGAAAAAGTCAAGGAGGAAGACACAACTTAGGGGGCAAGATGTGAGGGACATGGCATGAATAGTTAAAATAATAAAAAAAAAAAAAAGAAAAAATCTTTCCCAAAGTCAAAGCCATCAAAATGCAGGCAGGCCATACGCCAGCAAGTGCAGGCACTTGCAGCAAAGCTCGCCAGAATTGATCCCCACTGAAGGCCAAAACAGAAAAGAAGGACCTACAAACACGCTGGAATGGAGACAACATCAAAGGAATTGCAATTGCAGGAGTAAAAAGATAATTTGGGAAATTTAGTGACTCTAAGAAAATAGCCCGTGGTTTTATCAGGTGCAGTGCAAAGGACCAAAATGTGCCAAAACTAAGCTCACAGATGTTGCAAAAGCAGGGGAAAAAGTCAAGGAGGAAGACACAACTTAGGGGGCAAGATATGAGGGACATGGCATGAATACTTAAAATAATAAAAAAAAAAATAAAAAAAATCTTTCCCAAAGTCAAAGCCATCAAAATGCAGGCAGGCCATACGCCAGCAAGTGCAGGCACATGCAGCAAAGCTTGCCAAAATTGATCCCCACTGAAGGCCAAAAGAGAAAAGAAGGACCTACAAACACGCTGGCATGGAGACAACATCAAAGGAATTGCAATTGCAGGAGAAAAATGAAAATTTGGGAAATTTAGTGACTCTTAGAAAATGGCCTGGGGTTTTATCAGGTGCAGTGCAAAGGACCAAAAGGTGCCAAAACTAAGCTCACAGATGTTGCAAAAGCAGGGGAAAAAGTCAAGGGGGAAGACACAACTTAGGGGGCAAGATGTGAGGGACATGGCATGAATACTTAAAATAATAAAAAAAAAGAAAAGAAAAAATCTTTCCCAAAGTCAAAGCCATCAAAATGCAGGCAGGCCATACGCCACCAAGGGCAGGCACATGCAGCAAAGCTTGCCAAAATTGATCCCCACTGAAGGCCAAAACAGAAAAGAAGGACCTACAAACACGCTGGAAAGGAGTCAACATCAAAGGAATTGCAATTGGAGGAGAAAAATAGAAAATTTGGGAAATTTAGTGACTCTAAGAAAAAGGCCTGGCAGTATATCATGTGCAGTGCAAAGGACAAAAGATGCCAAAACTAAGCTCACAGATGTTGCAAAAGCAGGGGAAAAAGTCAAGGAGGAAGACACAACTTAGGGGGCAAGATGTGAGGGACATGGCATGAACACTTAAAATAATAAAAATAAAAAAAAGAAAAAATCTATCCCAAAGTCAAAGCCATCAAAATGCAGGCAGGCCATACGCCAGCAAGTGCAGGCACATGCAGAAAAGCTTGCCAAAATTGATCCCCACTGAAGGCAAAACAGAAAAGAAGGACTTGGAAACACGCTGGAATGGAGACAACATCAAAGGAATTGCAATTGGAGGAGAAAAAAAGAAAATTTGGGAAATTTAGTGACTCTTAGAAAATGGCCCGGGATTTTATCAGGTGCAGTGCAAAGGACCAAAAGGTGCCAAAACTAAGCTCAGAGATGTTGCAAAACAGGGGAAAAAGTCAAGGAGGAAGACACAACTTAGGGGGCAAGATATGAAGGACATGGCATGAATACTTAAAACAAACAAAAAAAAAATAGAAAAAATATTTTCCAAAGCCAAAACCATCAAAATGCAGGCACGCCATACGCCAGCAAGTGCAGGCACATGCAGCAAAGCTTGCCAAAATTGATCCCCACTGAAGGCCAAAACAGAAAATAAGGACCTACAAACACGCTGGAATGGAGACAACATCAAAGGAATTGCAATTGCAGGAGAAAAATGAAAATTTGGGAAATTTAGTGACTCTTTGAAAATGGCCCGTGGTTTTATCAGGTGCAGTGCATAGGACCAAAAGGTGCCAAAACTAAGCTCACAGATGTTGCAAAAGCAGGGGAAAAAGTCAAGGAGGAAGACACAACTTAGGGGGCAAGATATGAGGGACATGGCATGAATACTTAAAATAATAAAAAAAAAAAAATAGAAAAAATCTTTCCCAAAGTCAAAGCCATCAAAATGCAGGCAGGCCATACGCCACCAAGGGCAGGCACATGCAGCAAAGCTTGCCAAAATTGATCCCCACTGAAGGCCAAAACATAAAAGAAGGACCTACAAACACGCTGGAATGGAGACAACATCAAAGGAATTGCAATTGGAGGAGAAAAAAAGAAAATTTGGGAAATTTAGTGACTCTAAGAAAATGGCCTGGCAGTATATCATGTGCAGTGCAAAGGACCAAAGATGCCAAAACTAAGCTCACAGATGTTGCAAAAGCAGGGGAAAAAGTCAAGGAGGAAGACAGAACTTAGGGGGCAAGATATGAGGGACATGGCATGAACACTTCAGAAAACAACCAAAAAAAGAAAAAAATCTTTCCCAAAGTCAAAGACATCAAAAGGCATGGCCTGCCATGAAGTGCAGGGACATGCACCAAAGATTCCTCTATTGGTCCCCATTGAAATCGCAAGATTCCTTTTCCCTTCCCGAAAGGAAATGAAATTTCCTTTCGGGAATGGAAAAGGGATCTTGCGGATCCCAAAAGAAAGGCTTACAAACACTCTGGAAAAGAGATAGGTTCAAATGAAATGCAATTGAAAAAAGCAGAACATCGGGACTTATCGTCTCTTCAAAAAATAGGCTGTGAGGAAATCAGCTGCATTGCAAAGGACCAAAAGATGCCAAAACTAAGCTCACAGATGTTGCAAAAGCAGGGGAAAAAGTCAAGGAGGAAGACACAACTTAGGGGGCAAGATGTGAGGGACATGGCATGAATAGTTAAAATAATAAAAAAAAAAAAAAGAAAAAATCTTTCCCAAAGTCAAAGCCATCAAAATGCAGGCAGGCCATACGCCAGCAAGTGCAGGCACTTGCAGCAAAGCTCGCCAGAATTGATCCCCACTGAAGGCCAAAACAGAAAAAAGGACCTACAAACACGCTGGAATGGAGACAACATCAAAGGAATTGCAATTGCAGGAGTAAAAAGATAATTTGGGAAATTTAGTGACTCTAAGAAAATAGCCCGTGGTTTTATCAGGTGCAGTGCAAAGGACCAAAATGTGCCAAAACTAAGCTCACAGATGTTGCAAAAGCAGGGGAAAAAGTCAAGGAGGAAGACACAACTTAGGGGGCAAGATATGAGGGACATGGCATGAATACTTAAAATAATAAAAAAAAAAATAAAAAAAATCTTTCCCAAAGTCAAAGCCATCAATATGCAGGCAGGCCATACGCCAGCAAGTGCAGGCACATGCAGCAAAGCTTGCCAAAATTGATCCCCACTGAAGGCCAAAACAGAAAAGAAGGACCTACAAACACGCTGGAATGGAGACAACATCAAAGGAATTGCAATTGGAGGAGAAAAAAAGAAAATTTGGGAAATTTAGTGACTCTATGAAAATGGCCTGGCAGTATATCATGTGCAGTGCAAAGGACCAAAGATGCCAAAACTAAGCTCACAGATATTGCAAAAGCAGGGGAAAAAGTCAAGGAGGAAGACACAACTTAGGGGGCAAGATATGAAGGACATGGCATGAATACTTAAAACAAACAAAAAAAAAAAAAAAAAAAAATCTTTCCCAAAGTCAAAGCCATCAAAATGCAGGCAGGCCATATGCCAGCAAGTGCAGGCACATGCAGCAAAGCTTGCCATAATTGATCCCCACTGAAGGCCAAAACAGAAAAGAAGGACCTACAAACACGCTGGCATGGAGACAACATCAAAGGAATTGCAATTGCAGGAGAAAAATGAAAATTTGGGAAATTTAGTGACTCTTAGAAAATGGCCCGTGGTTTTATCAGGTGCAGTGCAAAGGACCAAAAGGTGCCAAAACTAAGCTCACAGATGTTGCAAAAGCAGGGGAAAAAGTCAAGGAGGAAGACACAACTTAGGAGGCAAGATGTGAGGGACATGGCATGAATACTTAAAATAATAAAAAAAAAGAAAAGAAAAAATCTTTCCCAAAGTCAAAGCCATCAAAATGCAGGCAGGCCATACGCCAGCAAGTGCAGGCACATGCAGCAAAGCTTGCCATAATTGATCCCCACTGAAGGCCAAAACAGAAAAGAAGGACCTACAAACACGCTGGCATGGAGACAACATCAAAGGAATTGCAATTGCAGGAGAAAAATGAAAATTTGGGAAATTTAGTGACTCTTAGAAAATGGCCCGTGGTTTTATCAGGTGCAGTGCAAAGGACCAAAAGGTGCCAAAACTAAGCTCACAGATGTTGCAAAAGCAGGGGAAAAAGTCAAGGAGGAAGACACAACTTAGGAGGCAAGATGTGAGGGACATGGCATGAATACTTAAAATAATAAAAAAAAAGAAAAGAAAAAATCTTTCCCAAAGTCAAAGCCATCAAAATGCAGGCAGGCCATACGCCACCAAGGGCAGGCACATGCAGCAAAGCTTGCCAAAATTGATCCCCACTGAAGGCCAAAACAGAAAAAAGGACCTACAAACACGCTGGAATGGAGAAAACATCAAAGGAATTGCAATTGCAGGAGTAAAAAGATAATTTGGGAAATTTAGTGACTCTAAGAAAATAGCCCGTGGTTTTATCAGGTGCAGTGCAAAGGACCAAAATGTGCCAAAACTAAGCTCACAGATGTTGCAAAAGCAGGGGAAAAAGTCAAGGAGGAAGACACAACTTAGGGGGCAAGATATGAGGGACATGGCATGAATACTTAAAATAATAAAAAAAAAAATAAAAAAAATCTTTCCCAAAGTCAAAGCCATCAATATGCAGGCAGGCCATACGCCAGCAAGTGCAGGCACATGCAGCAAAGCTTGCCAAAATTGATCCCCACTGAAGGCCAAAACAGAAAAGAAGGACCTACAAACACGCTGGAATGGAGACAACATCAAAGGAATTGCAATTGGAGGAGAAAAAAAGAAAATTTGGGAAATTTAGTGACTCTAAGAAAATGGCCTGGCAGTATATCATGTGCAGTGGAAAGGACCAAAGATGCCAAAACTAAGCTCACAGATATTGCAAAAGCAGGGGAAAAAGTCAAGGAGGAAGACACAACTTAGGGGGCAAGATATGAAGGACATGGCATGAATACTTAAAACAAACAAAAAAAAAAAAAATAGAAAAAATCTTTCCCAAAGTCAAAGCCATCAAAATGCAGGCAGGCCATACGCCAGCAAGTGCAGGCACATGCAGCAAAGCTTGCCAAAATTGATCCCCACTGAAGGCCAAAACAGAAAAGAAGGACCTACAAACACGCTGGCATGGAGACAACATCAAAGGAATTGCAATTGCAGGAGAAAAATGAAAATTTGGGAAATTTAGTGAGTCTAAGAAAATGGCCAGGGGTTTTATCAGGTGCAGTGCAAAAGACCAAAAGGTGCCAAAACTAAGCTCACAGATGTTGCAAAAGCAGGGGAAAAAGTCAAGGAGGAAGACACAACTTAGGGGGCAAGATGTGAGGGACATGGCATGAATACTTAAAATAATAAAAAAATGAAGAAGAAAAAATCTTTCCCAAAGTCAAAGCCATCAAAATGCAGGCAGGCCATACGCCACCAAGGGCAGGCACATGCAGCAAAGCTTGCCAAAATTGATCCCCACTGAAGGCCAAAACAGAAAACAAGGACCTACAAACACGCTGGCATGGAGACAACATCAAAGGAATTGCAATTGGAGGAGAAAAAAAAAAATTTTGGAAATTTAGTGACTCTAAGAAAATGGCCTGGGTTTATATCAGGTGCAGTGCAAAGGACCAAAAGATGCCAAAACTAAGCTCACAGATGTTGCAAAAGCAGGGGAAAAAGTCAAGGAGGAAGACACAACTTAGGGGACAAGATATGAGGGACATGGCATGAATACTTAAAATAATAAAAAAAATAAAAAAGAAAAAATCTTTCCCAAAGTCAAAGCCATCAAAATGCAGGCAGGCCATACGCCACCAAGGGCAGGCACATGCAGCAAAGCTTGCCAAAATTGATCCCCACTGAAGGCAAAACAGAAAAGAAGGACTTGGAAACACGCTGGAATGGAGACAACATCAAAGGAATTGCAGTTGGAGGAGAAAAAAAGAAAATTTGGGAAATTTAGTGACTCTTAGAAAATGGCCCGGGATTTTATCAGGTGCAGTGCAAAGGACCAAAATGTGCCAAAACTAAGCTCACAGATGTTGCAAAACAGGGGAAAAAGTCAAGGAGGAAGACACAACTTAGGGGGCAAGATATGAAGGACATGGCATGAATACTTAAAACAAACAAAAAAAAAAAAAAATAGAAAAAATCTTTCCCAAAGTCAAAGCCATCAAAATGCAGGCAGGCCATACGCCAGCAAGTGCAGGCACATGCAGCAAAGCTTGCCAAAATTGATCCCCACTGAAGGCCAAAACAGAAAAGAAGGACCTACAAACACGCTGGAATGGAGACAACATCAAAGGAATTGCAATTGCAGGAGAAAAATGAAAATTTGGGAAATTTAGTGACTCTAAGAAAATGGCCTGGCAGTATATCATGTGCAGTGCAAAGGACCAAAAGATGCCAAAACTAAGCTCACAGATGTTGCAAAAGCAGGGGAAAAAGTCAAGGAGGAAGACAGAACTTAGGGGGCAAGATGTGAGGGACATGGCATGAATACTTAAAATAATAAAAAAAAAGAAAAGAAAAAATCTTTCCCAAAGTCAAAGCCATCAAAATGCAGGCAGGCCATACGCCACCAAGGGCAGGCACATGCAGCAAAGCTTGCCAAAATTGATCCCCACTGAAGGCCAAAACATAAAAGAAGGACCTACAAACACGCTGGAATGGAGACAACATCAAAGGAATTGCAATTGGAGGAGAAAAAAAGAAAATTTGGGAAATTTAGTGACTCTAAGAAAATGGCCTGGCAGTATATCATGTGCAGTGCAAAGGACCAAAGATGCCAAAACTAAGCTCACAGATGTTGCAAAAGCAGGGGAAAAAGTCAAGGAGGAAGACAGAACTTAGGGGGCAAGATATGAGGGACATGGCATGAACACTTGAGAAAACAACCAAAAAAAGAAAAAAATCTTTCCCAAAGTCAAAGACATCAAAAGGCATGGCCTGCCATCAAGTGCAGGGACATGCACCAAAGATTCCTCTATTGGTCCCCATTGAAATCGCAAGATTCCTTTTCCCTTCCCGAAAGGAAATGAAATTTCCTTTCGGGAATGGAAAAGGGATCTTGCGGATCCCAAAAGAAAGGCTTACAAACACTCTGGAAAAGAGATAGATTCAAATGAAATGCAATTGAAAAAAGCAGAACATCGGGACTTATCGTCTCTTCAAAAAATAGGCTGTGAGGAAATCAGCTGCATTGCAAAGGACCAAAAGATGCCAAAACTAAGCTCACAGATGTTGCAAAAGCAGGGGAAAAAGTCAAGGAGGAAGACACAACTTAGGGGGCAAGATATGAGGGACATGGCATGAATACTTAAAATAATAAAAAAAAAAATAAAAAAAATCTTTCCCAAAGTCAAAGCCATCAATATGCAGGCAGGCCATACGCCAGCAAGTGCAGGCACATGCAGCAAAGCTTGCCAAAATTGATCCCCACTGAAGGCCAAAACAGAAAAGAAGGACCTACAAACACGCTGGAATGGAGACAACATCAAAGGAATTGCAATTGGAGGAGAAAAAAAGAAAATTTGGGAAATTTAGTGACTCTAAGAAAATGGCCTGGGTTTATATCAGGTGCAGTGCAAAGGACCAAAAGGTGCCAAAACTAAGCTCACAGATGTTGCAAAAGCAGGGGAAAAAGTCTAGGAGGAAGACACAACTTAGGGAGCAAGATGTGAGGGACATGGCATGAACACTTAAAATAATAAAAAAAAAAAAAAAGAAAAAATCTTTCCCAAAGTCAAAGCCATCAAAATGCAGGCAGGCCATACGCCACCAAGGGCAGGCACATGCAGCAAAGCTTGCCAAAATTGATCCCCACTGAAGGCCAAAACAGAAAAGAAGGACCTACAAACACGCTGGAATGGAGACAATATCAAAGGAATTGCAATTGCAGGAGAAAAATGAAAATTTGGGAAATTTAGTGACTCTAAGAAAATGGCCCGTGGTTTTATCAGGTGCAGTGCAAAGGACCAAAAGGTGCCAAAACTAAGCTCACAGATGTTGCAAAAGCAGGGGAAAAAGTCTAGGAGGAAGACACAACTTAGGGAGCAAGATGTGAGGGACATGGCATGAACACTCAAAATAATAAAAAAAAAAAAAAAGAAAAAATCTTTCCCAAAGTCAAAGCCATCAAAATGCAGGCAGGCCATACGCCACCAAGGGCAGGCACATGCAGCAAAGCTTGCCAAAATTGATCCCCACTGAAGGCCAAAACAGAAAAGAAGGACCTACAAACACGCTGGAATGGAGACAATATCAAAGGAATTGCAATTGGAGGAGAAAAAATGAAAATTTGGGAAATTTAGTGACTCTAAGAAAATGGCCCGTGGTTTTATCAGGTGCAGTGCAAAGGACCAAAAGGTGCCAAAACTAAGCTCACAGATGTTGCAAAAGCAGGGGAAAAAGTCAAGGAGGAAGACAGAACTTAGGGGGCAAGATGTGAGGGACATGGCATGAACACTTCAGAAAAAACCAAAAAAAGAAAAAAATCTTTCCCAAAGTCAAAGCCATCAAAAGGCATGGCCTGCCATCAAGTGCAGGGACATGCACCAAAGATTCCTCTATTGGTCCCCATTGAAATCGCAAGATTCCTTTTCATTTCCCGAAAGGAAATTTCATTTCCTTTTGGGAAGGGAAAAGGAATCTTGCGGATCCCAAAAGAAAGGCTTACAAACACTCTGGAAAGGAGATAGGATCAAATGAAATACAATTGAAAAAAGCAGAAAATCGGGAATTTTAGTCTCTTAAAAAATAGGCTGTGAGGAAATCAGCTGCATTGCAAAGGAACAAAAGGTGCCAAAACTAAGCTCACAGATGTTGCAAAAGCAGGGGAAAAAGTCAAGGAGGGAGACACAACTTAGGGGGCAAGATATGAGGGACATGGCATGAATACTTAAAATAATAAAAAAAAAGATAGAAAAAATCTTTCCCAAAGTCAAAGCCATCAAAATGCAGGCAGGCCATACGCCACCGAGGGCAGGCACATGCAGCAAAGCTTGCCAAAACTGATCCCCACTGAAGGCCAAAACAGAAAACAAGGACCTACAAACACGCTGGAATGGAGACAACATCAAAGGAATTGCAATTGGAGGAGAAAAAAAGAAAATTTGGGAAATTTAGTGACTCTAAGAAAATGGCCTGGCAGTATATCATGTGCAGTGCAAAGGACCAAAGATGCCAAAACTAAGCTCACAGATGTTGCAAAAGCAGGGGAAAAAGTCAAGGAGGAAGACAGAACTTAGGGGGCAAGATATGAGGGACATGGCATGAACACTTCAGAAAACAACCAAAAAAAGAAAAAAATCTTTCCCAAAGTCAAAGCCATCAAAAGGCATGGCCTGCCATCAAGTGCAGGGACATGCACCAAAGATTCCTCTATTGGTCCCCATTGAAATCGCAAGATTCCTTTTCCCTTCCCGAAAGGAAATGAAATTTCCTTTCGGGAATGGAAAGGGATCTTGCGGATCCCAAAAGAAAGGCTTACAAACACTCTGGAAAAGAGATAGGTTCAAATGAAATGCAATTGAAAAAAGCAGAAAATCGGGAATTTTAGTCTCTTCAAAACATAGGCTGTGAGGAAATCAGCTGCATTGCAAAGGACCAAAAGATGCCAAAACTAAGCTCACAGATGTTGCAAAAGCAGGGGAAAAATTCAAGGAGGAAGACACAACTTAGGGGGCAAGATATGAGGGACATGGCATGAATAGTTAAAATAATAAAAAAAAAAAAAAGAAAAAATCTTTCCCAAAGTCAAAGCCATCAAAATGCAGGCAGGCCATACGCCACCAAGGGCAGGCACATGCAGCAAAGCTTGCCAAAATTGATCCCCACTGAAGGCCAAAACAGAAAAGAAGGACCTACAAACACGCTGGCATGGAGACAACATCAAAGGAATTGCAATTGCAGGAGAAAAATGAAAATTTGGGAAATTTAGTGAGTCTAAGAAAATGGCCAGGGGTTTTATCAGGTGCAGTGCAAAAGACCAAAAGGTGCCAAAACTAAGCTCACAGATGTTGCAAAAGCAGGGGAAAAAGTCAAGGAGGAAGACACAACTTAGGGGGCAAGATGTGAGGGACATGGCATGAATACTTAAAATAATAAAAAAATGAAGAAGAAAAAATCTTTCCCAAAGTCAAAGCCATCAAAATGCAGGCAGGCCATACGCCACCAAGGGCAGGCACATGCAGAAAAGCTTGCCAAAATTGATCCCCACTGAAGGCCAAAACAGAAAAGAAGGACCTACAAACACGCTGGAAAGGAGTCAACATCAAAGGAATTGCAATTGGAGGAGAAAAAAAAAAATTTTGGAAATTTAGTGACTCTAAGAAAATGGCCTGGGTTTATATCAGGTGCAGTGCAAAGGACCAAAAGATGCCAAAACTAAGCTCACAGATGTTGCAAAAGCAGGGGAAAAAGTCAAGGAGGAAGACAGAACTTAGGGGACAAGATATGAGGGACATGGCATGAATACTTAAAATAATAAAAAAAATAAAAAAGAAAAAATCTTTCCCAAAGTCAAAGCCATCAAAATGCAGGCAGGCCATACGCCACCAAGGGCAGGCACATGCAGCAAAGCTTGCCAAAATTGATCCCCACTGAAGGCAAAACAGAAAAGAAGGATTTGGAAACACGCTGGAATGGAGACAACATCAAAGGAATTGCAATTGGAGGAGAAAAAAAGTAAATTTGGGAAATTTAGTGACTCTTAGAAAATGGCCCGGGATTTTATCAGGTGCAGTGCAAAGGACCAAAATGTGCCAAAACTAAGCTCACAGATGTTGCAAAACAGGGGAAAAAGTCAAGGAGGAAGACACAACTTAGGGGGCAAGATATGAAGGACATGGCATGAATACTTAAAACAAACAAAAAAAAAAAATAGAAAAAACATTTCTCAAAGCCAAAACCATCAAAATGCAGGCAGGCCATACGCCAGCAAGTGCAGGCACATGCAGCAAAGCTTGCCAAAATTGATCCCCAGTGAAGGCCAAAACAGAAAAGAAGGACCTACAAACACGCTGGAAAGGAGTCAACATCAAAGGAATTGCAATTGCAGGAGTAAAATGAAAATTTGGGAAATTTAGTGACTCTAAGAAAATGGCCCGGGGTTTTATCAGGTGCAGTGCAAAGGACCAAAAGATGCCAAAACTAAGCTCACAGATGTTGCAAAAGCAGGGGAAAAAGTCAAGGAGGAAGACAGAACATAGGGGTCAAGATGTGAGGGACATGGCATGAATACTTAAAACAAAAAAGAAAAAAAAAAGAAAAAATCTTTCCCAAAGTCAAAGCCATCAAAATGCAGGCAGGCCATACGCCACCAAGGGCAGGCACATGCAGCACAGCTTGCCAAAATTGATCCCCACTGAAGGCCAAAACAGAAAAGAAGGACCTACAAACACGCTGGAAAGGCGTCAACATCAAAGGAATTGCAATTGCAGGAGAAAAACAGAAAATTTGGGAAATTAAGTGTCTATAAGAAAATGGCCTGGGTTTATATCAGGTGCAGTGCAAAGGACCAAAAGGTGCCAAAACTAAGCTCACAGATGTTGCAAAAGCAGGGGAAAAAGTCTAGGAGGAAGACACAACTTAGGGAGCAAGATGTGAGGGACATGGCATGAACACTTAAAATAATAAAAAAAAAAAAAAGAAAAAATCTTTCCCAAAGTCAAAGCCATCAAAATGCAGGCAGGCCATACGCCACCAAGGGCAGGCACATGCAGCAAAGCTTGCCAAAATTGATCCCCACTGAAGGCCAAAACAGAAAAGAAGGAACTACAAACACGCTGGAATGGAGACAATATCAAAGGAATTGCAATTGCAGGAGAAAAATGAAAATTTGGGAAATTTAGTGACTCTAAGAAAATGGCCCGTGGTTTTATCAGGTGCAGTGCAAAGGACCAAAAGGTGCCAAAACTAAGCTCACAGATGTTGCAAAAGCAGGGGAAAAAGTCAAGGAGGAAGACAGAACTTAGGGGGCAAGATGTGAGGGACATGGCATGAACACTTCAGAAAAAACCAAAAAAAGAAAAAAATCTTTCCCAAAGTCAAAGCCATCAAAAGGCATGGCCTGCCATCAAGTGCAGGGACATGCACCAAAGATTCCTCTATTGGTCCCCATTGAAATCGCAAGATTCCTTTTCATTTCCCGAAAGGAAATTTCATTTCCTTTTGGGAAGGGAAAAGGAATCTTGCGGATCCCAAAAGAAAGGCTTACAAACACTCTGGAAAGGAGATAGGATCAAATGAAATACAATTGAAAAAAGCAGAAAATCGGGAATTTTAGTCTCTTAAAAAATAGGCTGTGAGGAAATCAGCTGCATTGCAAAGGAACAAAAGGTGCCAAAACTAAGGTCACAGATGTTGCAAAAGCAGGGGAAAAAGTCAAGGAGGGAGACACAACTTAGGGGGCAAGATATGAGGGACATGGCATGAATACTTAAAACAAAAAATAAAAAAAAAAAGAAAAAATCTTTCCCAAAGTCAAAGCCATCAAAATGCAGGCAGGCCATACGCCACCGAGGGCAGGCACATGCAGCAAAGCTTGCCAAAACTGATCCCCACTGAAGGCCAAAACAGAAAAGAAGGACCTACAAACACGCTGGAATGGAGACAACATCAAAGGAATTGCAATTGGAGGAGAAAAAAAGAAAATTTGGGAAATTTAGTGACTCTAAGAAAATGGCCTGGCAGTATATCATGTGCAGTGCAAAGGACCAAAGATGCCAAAACTAAGCTCACAGATGTTGCAAAAGCAGGGGAAAAAGTCAAGGAGGAAGACAAAACTTAGGGGGCAAGATATGAGGGACATGGCATGAACACTTGAGAAAACAACCAAAAAAAGAAAAAAATCTTTCCCAAAGTCAAAGCCATCAAAAGGCATGGCCTGCCATCAAGTGCAGGGACATGCACCAAAGATTCCTCTATTGGTCCCCATTGAAATCGCAAGATTCCTTTTCCCTTCCCGAAAGGAAATGAAATTTCCTTTCGGGAATGGAAAGGGATCTTGCGGATGCCAAAAGAAAGGCTTACAAACACTCTGGAAAAGAGATAGGTTCAAATGAAATGCAATTGAAAAAAGCAGAAAATCGGGAATTTTAGTCTCTTCAAAAAATAGGCTGTGAGGAAATCAGCTGCATTGCAAAGGACCAAAAGATGCCAAAACTAAGCTCACAGATGTTGCAAAAGCAGGGGAAAAATTCAAGGAGGAAGACAGAACTTAGGGGGCAAGATATGAGGGACATGGCATGAATACTTAAAATATTAAATAAAAAAAAAAAGAAAAAATCTTTCCAAAAGTCAAAGCCATCAAAATGCAGGCAGGCCATACGCCACCAAGGGCAGGCACATGCAGCAAAGCTTGCCAAAATTGATCCCCACTGAAGGCCAAAACAGAAAAGAAGGACCTACAAACACGCTGGCATGGAGACAACATCAAAGGAATAGCAATTGCAGGAGAAAAATGAAAATTTGGGAAATTTAGTGAGTCTAAGAAAATGGCCAGGGGTTTTATCAGGTGCAGTGCAAAAGACCAAAAGGTGCCAAAACTAAGCTCACAGATGTTGCAAAAGCAGGGGAAAAAGTCAAGGAGGAAGACACAACTTAGGGGGCAAGATGTGAGGGACATGGCATGAATACTTAAAATAATAAAAAAATGAAGAAGAAAAAATCTTTCCCAAAGTCAAAGCCATCAAAATGCAGGCAGGCCATACGCCACCAAGGGCAGGCACATGCAGCAAAGCTTGCCAAAATTGATCCCCACTGAAGGCCAAAACAGAAAAGAAGGACCTACAAACACGCTGGAAAGGAGTCAACATCAAAGGAATTGCAATTGGAGGAGAAAAAAAAAAATTTTGGAAATTTAGTGACTCTAAGAAAATGGCCTGGGTTTATATCAGGTGCAGTGCAAAGGACCAAAATGTGCCAAAACTAAGCTCACAGATGTTGCAAAAGCAGGGGAAAAAGTCAAGGAGGAAGACACAACTTAGGGGACAAGATATGAGGGACATGGCATGAATACTTAAAATAATAAAAAAAATAAAAAAGAAAAAATCTTTCCCAAAGTCAAAGCCATCAAAATGCAGGCAGGCCATACGCCACCAAGGGCAGGCACATGCAGCAAAGCTTGCCAAAATTGATCCCCACTGAAGGCAAAACAGAAAAGAAGGATTTGGAAACACGCTGGAATGGAGACAACATCAAAGGAATTGCAATTGGAGGAGAAAAAAAGAAAATTTGGGAAATTTAGTGACTCTAAGAAAATGGCCTGGCAGTATATCATGTGCAGTGCAAAGGACCAAATTGTGCCAAAACTAAGCTCACAGATGTTGCAAAACAGGGGAAAAAGTCAAGGAGGAAGACACAACTTAGGGGGCAAGATATGAAGGACATGGCATGAATACTTAAAACAAACAAAAAAAAAAAATAGAAAAAACATTTCTCAAAGCCAAAACCATCAAAATGCAGGCAGGCCATACGCCAGCAAGTGCAGGCACATGCAGCAAAGCTTGCCAAAATTGATCCCCACTGAAGGCCAAAACAGAAAAGAAGGACCTACAAACACGCTGGAATGGAGACAACATCAAAGGAATTGCAATTGCAGGAGAAAAATGAAAATTTGGGAAATTTAGTGACTCTTAGAAAATGGCCCGTGGTTTTATCAGGTGCAGTGCAAAGGACCTAAAGGTGCCAAAACTAAGCTCACAGATGTTGCAAAAGCAGGGGAAAAAGTCAAGGGGGAAGACACAACTTAGGGGGCAAGATATGAAGGACATGGCATGAATACTTAAAACAAACAAAAAAAAAAAAAAAGAAAAAAATCTTTCCCAAAGTCAAAGCCATCAAAAGGCATGGCCTGCCATCAAGTGCAGGGACATGCACCAAAGATTCCTCTATTGGTCCCCATTGAAATCGCAAGATTCCTTTTCCCTTCCCGAAAGGAAATGAAATTTCCTTTCGGGAAGGGAAAAGGAATATTGCGAATCCCAAAAGAAAGGCTTACAAACACTCTAGAAAGGAGATAGGATCAAATGAAATGCAATTGAAAAAAGCAGAAAATCGGGAATTTTAGTCTCTTAAAAAATAGGCTGTGAGGAAATCAGCTGCATTGCAAAGGACCAAAAGGTGCCAAAACTAAGCTCACAGATGTTGCAAAAGCAGGGGAAAAAGTCAAGGAGGAAGACACAACTTAGGGGGCAAGATGTGAGGGATATGGCATGAATACTAAAAATAAAAAAGAAAAAAAAAAAGAAAAAATCTTTCCCAAAGTCAAAGCCATCAAAATGCAGGCAGGCCATACGCCACCAAGGGCAGGCACATGCAGCAAAGCTTGCCAAAATTGATCCCCACTGAAGGCCAAAACAGAAAAGAAGGACCTACAAACACGCTGGAAAGGAGTCAACATCAAAGGAATTGCAATTGCAGGAGTAAAATGAAAATTTGGGAAATTTAGTGACTCTAAGAAAATGGCCCGGGGTTTTATCAGGTGCAGTGCAAAGGACGAAAAGATGCCAAAACTAAGCTCACAGATGTTGCAAAAGCAGGGGAAAAAGTCAAGGAGGAAGACAGAATATAGGGGTCAAGATGTGAGGGACATGGCATGAATACTTAAAACAAAAAAGAAAAAAAAAAGAAAAAATCTTTCCCAAAGTCAAAGCCATCAAAATGCAGGCAGGCCATACGCCACCAAGGGCAGGCACATGCAGCACAGCTTGCCAAAATTGATCCCCACTGAAGGCCAAAACAGAAAAGAAGGACCTACAAACACGCTGGAAAGGCGTCAACATCAAAGGAATTGCAATTGGAGGAGAAAAACAGAAAATTTGGGAAATTAAGTGTCTATAAGAAAATGGCCTGGGTTTATATCAGGTGCAGTGCAAAGGACCAAAAGGTGCCAAAACTAAGCTCACAGATGTTGCAAAAGCAGGGGAAAAAGTCTAGGAGGAAGACACAACTTAGGGAGCAAGATGTGAGGGACATGGCATGAACACTTAAAATAATAAAAAAAAAAAAAAGAAAAAATCTTTCCCAAAGTCAAAGCCATCAAAATGCAGGCAGGCCATACGCCACCAAGGGCAGGCACATGCAGCAAAGCTTGCCAAAATTGATCCCCACTGAAGGCCAAAACAGAAAAGAAGGAACTACAAACACGCTGGAATGGAGACAATATCAAAGGAATTGCAATTGCAGGAGAAAAATGAAAATTTGGGAAATTTAGTGACTCTAAGAAAATGGCCCGTGGTTTTATCAGGTGCAGTGCAAAGGACCAAAAGGTGCCAAAACTAAGCTCACAGATGTTGCAAAAGCAGGGGAAAAAGTCAAGGAGGAAGACAGAACTTAGGGGGCAAGATGTGAGGGACATGGCATGAACACTTCAGAAAAAACCAAAAAAAGAAAAAAATCTTTCCCAAAGTCAAAGCCATCAAAAGGCATGGC
Source organism: Artemisiospiza belli (assembly GCA_021963965.1). Taxonomy (NCBI): domain Eukaryota; kingdom Metazoa; phylum Chordata; class Aves; order Passeriformes; family Passerellidae; genus Artemisiospiza; species Artemisiospiza belli. Next base: position 79,349 of record JAKDEW010000725.1, read on the forward strand.
CTGCCATCAAGTGCAGGGACATGCACCAAAGATTCCTCTATTGGTCCCCATTGAAATCGCAAGATTCCTTTTCCCTTCCCGAAAGGAAATTTCATTTCCTTTTGGGAAGGGAAAAGGAATCTTGCGGATCCCAAAAGAAAGGCTTACAAACACTCTGGAAAGGAGATAGGATCAAATAAAATACAATTGAAAAAAGCAGAAAATCGGGAATTTTAGTCTCTTCACAAAATAGGCTGTGAGGAAATCAGCTGCATTGCAAAGGAACAAAAGGTGCCAAAACTAAGCTCACAGATGTTGCAAAAGCAGGGGAAAAAGTCAAGGAGGGAGACACAACTTAGGGGGCAAGATATGAGGGACATGGCATGAATACTTAAAATAATAACAAAAAAAAAAGAAAAAATCTTTCCCAAAGTCAAAGCCATCAAAATGCAGGCAGGCCATACGCCAGCAAGGGCAGGCACATGCAGCAAAGCTTGCCAAAATTGATCCCCACTGAAGGCCAAAACAGAAAAGAAGGACTTGCAAACACGCTGGAATGGAGACAACATCAAAGGAATTGCAATTGGAGGAGAAAAAAAGAAAATTTGGGAAATTTAGTGACTCTTAGAAAATGGCCCGGGATTTTATCAGGTGCATTGCAAAGGACCAAAAGGTGCCAAAACTCAGCTCACAGATGTTGCAAAAGCAGGGGAAAAAGTCAAGGAGGAAGACACAACTTAGGAGGCAAAATATGAAGGACATGGCATGAATAATTAAAACAAACAAAAAAAAAAAAAAAAGAAAAAATCTTTCCCAAAGTCAAAGCCATCAAAATGCAGGCAGGCCATACGCCACCAATGGCAGGCACATGCAGCAAAGCTTGCCAAAATTGATCCCCACTGAAGGCCAAAACAGAAAAGAAGGACCTACAAACACGCTTTAAAGGAGTCAACATCAAAGGAATTGCAATTGGAGGAGAAAAAAAGAAAATTTGGGAAATTTAGTGACTCTTAGAAAATGGCCCGTGATTTTATCAGGTGCAGTGCAAAGGACCAAAAGGTGCCAAAAGTAAGCTCACAGATGTTGCAAAAGCAGGGGAAAAAGTCAAGGAGGAAGACACAACTTAGGGGGCAAGATGTGAGGGACATGGCATGAATACTTAAAATAATAAAAAAAAAGAAATGAAAAAATCTTTCCCAAAGTCAAAGCCATCAAAATGCAGGCAGGCCATACGCCACCAAGGGCAGGCACATGCAGCAAAGCTTGCCAAAATTGATCCCCACTGAAGGCCAAAACAGAAAAGAAGGACCTACAAACACGCTGGAATGGAGACAACATCAAAGGAATTGCAATTGCAGGAGAAAAATGAAAATTTGGGAAATTTAGTGACTCTAAGAAAATGGCCCGGGGTTTTATCAGGTGCAGTGCAAAGGACCAAAATGTGCCAAAACTAAGCTCACAGATGTTGCAAAAGCAGGGGAAAAAGTCAAGGAGGAAGACACAACTTCGGGGGCAAGATATGAGGGACATGGCATGAATACTTAAAATAATAAAAAAAAAGATAGAAAAAATCTTTCCCAAAGTCAAAGCCATCAAAATGCAGGCAGGCCATACGCCACCGAGGGCAGGCACATGCAGCAAAGCTTGCCAAAATTGATCCCCACTGAAGGCCAAAACAGAAAAGAAGGACCTACAAACACGCTGGAATGGAGACAACATCAAAGGAATTGCAATTGGAGGAGAAAAAAAGAAAATTTGGGAAATTTAGTGACTCTAAGAAAAAGGCCTGGCAGTATATCATGTGCAGTGCAAAGGACCAAAGATGCCAAAACTAAGCTCACAGATGTTGCAAAAGCAGGGGAAAAAGTCAAGGAGGAAGACAGAACTTAGGGGGCAAGATATGAGGGACATGGCATGAACACTTGAGAAAACAACCAAAAAAAGAAAAAAATCTTTCCCAAAGTCAAAGCCATCAAAAGGCATGGCCTGCCATCAAGTGCAGGGACATGCACCAAAGATTCCTCTATTGGTCCCCATTGAAATCGCAAGATTCCTTTTCCCTTCCCGAAAGGAAATGAAATTTCCTTTCGGGAATGGAAAGGGATCTTGCGGATCCCAAAAGAAAGGCTAACAAACACTCTGGAAAAGAGATAGGTTCAAATGAAATGCAATTGAAAAAAGCAGAAAATCGGGAATTTTAGTCTCCTAAAAAATGGGCTGTGAGGAAATCAGCTGCAGTGCAAAGGACCAAAAGATGCCAAAACTAAGCTCACAGATGTTGCAAAAGCAGGGGAAAAAGTCAAGGAGGAAGACAGAACTTAGGGGTCAAAATGTGAGGGACATGGCATGAATACTTAAAACAAAAAAGAAAAAAAAAAGAAAAAATCTTTCCCAAAGTCAAAGCTATCAAAATGCAGGCAGGCCATACGCCACCAAGGGCAGGCACATGCAGCAAAGCTTGCCAAAATTGATCCCCACTGAAGGCCAAAACAGAAAAGAAGGACCTGCAAACACGCTGGAAAGGAGTCAACATCAAAGGAATTGCAATTGGAGGAGAAAAAAATAAAATTTGGGAAATTAAGTGTCTATAAGAAAATGGCCTGTGTTTATATCAGGTGCAGTGCAAAGGACCAAAAGGTGCCAAAACTAAGCTCGCAGATGTTGCAAAATCAGGGGAAAAAGTCAAGGAGGAAGACACAACCTAGGGAGAAAGATGTGAGGGACATGGCATGAATACTTAAAATAAAAAAGAACAAAATAAGAAAAAATCTTTCCCAAAAACAAAGCCATCAAAATGCAGGCAGGCAATACGCCAGCAAGTGCAGGCACATGCAGCAAAGCTTGCCAAAATTGATCCCCACTGAAGGCCAAAAGAGAAAAGAAGGACCTACAAACACGCTGGCATGGAGACAACATCAAAGGAATTGCAATTGCAGGAGAAAAATGAAAATTTGGGAAATTTAGTGACTCTAAGAAAGTGGCCTGGGGTTTTATCAGGTGCAGTGCAAAGGACCAAAAGGTGCCAAAACTAAGCTCACAGATGTTGCAAAAGCAGGGGAAAAAGTCAAGGAGGAAGACAGAACTTAGGGGGCAAGATATGAGGGACATGGCATGAACACTTCAGAAAACAACCAAAAAAAGAAAAAAATCTTTCCCAAAGTCAAAGCCATCAAAATACATGGCCTGCCATCAAGAGCAGGGACATGCACCAAAGATTCCTCTATTGGTCCCCATTGAAATCGCAAGATTCCTTTTCCCTTCCCGAAAGGAAATTTCATTTCCTTTCGGGAAGGGAGAAGGAATCTTGCGGATCCCAAAAGAAAGGCTTACAAACACTCTGGAAAGGAGATAGGTTCAAATGAAATGCAATTGAAAAAAGCAGAAAATCGGGACTTATCGTCTCTTCAAATAATAGGCTGTGAGGAAATCAGCTGCATTGCAAAGGACGAAAAGGTGCCAAAAATAAGCTCACAGATGTTGCAAAAGCAGGGGAAAAAGTCAAGGAGGAAGACACAACTTAGGGGGCAAGATGTGAGGGACATGGCATGAACACTTATAATATTAAAAAAAAAAAAAAAATAAAAAATCTTTTCCAAAGTCAAAGCCATCAAAATGCAGGCAGGCCATACGCCAGCAAGTGCACGCACTTGCAGCAAAGCTTGCCAAAATTGATCCCCACTGAAGGCCAAAACAGAAAAGAAGGACCTACAAACACGCTGGAATGGAGACAACATCAAAGGAATTGCAATTGCAGGAGTAAAAAGAAAATTTGGTAAATTTAGTGACTCTAAGAAAATGGCCCGTGGTTTTATCAGGTGCAGTGCAAAGGACCAAAAGGTGCCAAAACTAAGCTCACAGATGTTGCAAAAGCAGGGGAAAAAGTCAAGGAGGAAGACACAACTTAGGGGGCAAGATGTGAGGGACATGGCATGAATACTTACAATAATAAAAAAAAAAATAAAAAAAATCTTTCCCAAAGTCAAAGCCATCAATATGCAGGCAGGCCATACGCCAGCAAGGGCAGGCACATGCAGCAAAGCTTGCCAAAATTGATCCCCACTGAAGGCCAAAACAGAAAAGAAGGACCTACAAACACGCTGGAAAGGAGTCAACATCAAAGGAATTGCAATTGGAGGAGAAAAAAAGAAAATTTGGGAAATTAAGTGTCTATAAGAAAATGGCCTGGGTTTATATCAGGTGCAGTGCAAAGGACCAAAAGGTGCCAAAACTAAGCTCAAAGATGTTGCAAAAGCAGGGGAAAACGTCAAGGAGGAAGACAGAACTTAGGGGTCAAGATGTGAGGGACATGGCATGAATACTTTAAACAAAAAAGAAATAAAAAAGAAAAAATCTTTCCCAAAGTCAACGCCATCAAAATGCAGGCAGGCCATACGCCAGCAAGTGCAGGCACTTTCAGCAAAGCTTGCCAAAATTGATCCCCACTGAAGGCCAAAACAGAAAAGAAGGACCTACAAACACGCTGGCATGGAGACAACATCAAAGGAATTGCAATTGCAGGAGAAAAATGAAAATTTGGGCAATTTAGTGACTCTAAGAAAATGGCCCGGGGTTTTATCAGCTGCATTGCAAAGGACCAAAAGGTGCCAAAACTAAGCTCACAGATGTTGCAAAAGCAGGGGAAAAAGTCAAGGAGGAAGACACAACTTAGGGGGCAAGATGTGAGGGACATGGCATGAATACTTAAAATATTAAAAAAAAAAAAATAGAAAAAATCTTTCCCAAAGTCAAAGCCATCAAAATGCAGGCAGGCCATACGCCACCAAGGGCAGGCACATGCAGCAAAGCTTGCCAAAATTGATCCCCACTGAAGGCCAAAACAGAAAACAAGGACCTACAAACACGCTGGAATGGAGACAACATCAAAGGAATTGCAATTGCAGGAGAAAAAAAGAAAATTTGGGAAATTTAGTGACTCTAAGAAAATGGCCTGGCAGTATATCATGTGCAGTGCAAAGGACCAAAGATGCCAAAACTAAGCTCACAGATGTTGCAAAAGCAGGGGAAAAAGTCAAGGAGGAAGACAGAACTTAGGGGGCAAGATATGAGGGACATGGCATGAATACTTAAAACAAAAAAGGAAAACAAAAGAAAAAATCTTTCCCAAAGTCAAAGCCATCAAAATGCAGGCAGGCCATACGCCACCAAGTGCAGGCACATGCAGCAAAGCTTGCCAAAATTGATCCCCACTGAAGGCCAAAACAGAAAAGAAGGACCTACAAACACGCTGGAAAGGAGTCAACATCAAAGGAATTGCAATTGGAGGAGAAAAAAAGAAAATTTGGGAAATTTAGTGACTCTAAGAAAATGGCCTGGCAGTATATCATGTGCAGTGCAAAGGACCAAAGATGCCAAAACTCAGCTCACAGATGTTGCAAAAGCAGGGGAAAAAAGTCAAGGAGGAAGACACAACTTAGGGGGCAAGATGTGAGGGACATGGCATGAATACTTAAAACAAAAAAGAAAAAAAAAAGAAAAAATCTTTCCCAAAGTCAAAGCCATCAAAATGCAGGCAGGCCATACGCCACCGAGGGTAGGCACATGCAGCAAAGCTTGCCAAAATTGATCCCCACTGAAGGCCAAAACAGAAAACAAGGACCTACAAACACGCTGGAAAATAGTCAACATCAAAGGAATTGCAATTGGAGGAGAAAAAAAGAAAATTTGGGAAATTTAGTGACTCTTAGAAAATGGCCCGTGATTTTATCAGGTGCAGTGCAAAGGACCAAAAGGTGCCAAAAGTAAGCTCACAGATGTTGCAAAAGCAGGGGAAAAAGTCAAGGAGGAAGACACAACTTAGGGGGCAAGATGTGAGGGACATGGCATGAATACTTAAAATAATAAAAAAAAAGAAAAGAAAAAATCTTTCCCAAAGTCAAAGCCATCAAAATGCAGGCAGGCCATACGCCACCAAGGGCAGGCACATGCAGCAAAGCTTGCCAAAATTGATCCCCACTGAAGGCCAAAACAGAAAAGAAGGACCTACAAACACGCTGGAATGGAGACAACATCAAAGGAATTGCAATTGCAGGAGAAAAATGAAAATTTGGGAAATTTAGTGACTCTAAGAAAATGGCCCGGGGTTTTATCAGGTGCAGTGCAAAGGACCAAAATGTGCCAAAACTAAGCTCACAGATGTTGCAAAAGCAGGGGAAAAAGTCAAGGAGGAAGACACAACTTAGGGGGCAAGATATGAGGGACATGGCATGAATACTTAAAATAATAAAAAAAAAGATAGAAAAAATCTTTCCCAAAGTCAAAGCCATCAAAATGCAGGCAGGCCATACGCCACCGAGGGCAGGCACATGCAGCAAAGCTTGCCAAAATTGATCCCCACTGAAGGCCAAAACAGAAAAGAAGGACCTACAAACACGCTGGAATGGAGACAATATCAAAGGAATTGCAATTGCAGGAGAAAAATGAAAATTTGGGAAATTTAGTGACTCTAAGAAAATGGCCCGTGGTTTTATCAGGTGCAGTGCAAAGGACCAAAAGGCGCCAAAACTAAGCTCACAGATGTTGCAAAAGCAGGGGAAAAAGTCAAGGAGGAAGACAGAACTTAGGGGGCAAGATGTGAGGGACATGGCATGAATACTTAAAACAAAAAAGAAAAAAAAAAGAAAAAATCTTTCCCAAAGTCAAAGCCATCAAAATGCAGGCAGGCCATACGCCACCAAGGGCAGGCACATGCAGCAAAGCTTGCCAAAATTGATCCCCACTGTAGGCCAAAACAGAAAAGAAGGACCTACAAACACGCTGGAAAGGAGTCAACATCAAAGGAATTGCAATTGGAGGAGAAAAACAGAAAATTTGGGAAATTAAGTGTCTATAAGTAAATGGCCTGGGTTTATATCAGGTGCAGTGCAAAGGACCAAAAGGTGCCAAAACTAAGCTCACAGATGTTGCAAAAGCAGGGGAAAAAGTCTAGGAGGAAGACACAACTTAGGGAGCAAGATGTGAGGGACATGGCATGAACACTTAAAATAATAAAAAAAAAAAAAAGAAAAAATCTTTCCCAAAGTCAAAGCCATCAAAATGCAGGCAGGCCATACGCCACCAAGGGCAGGCACATGCAGCAAAGCTTGCCAAAATTGATCCCCACTGAAGGCCAAAACAGAAAAGAAGGACCTACAAACACGCTGGAATGGAGACAATATCAAAGGAATTGCAATTGCAGGAGAAAAATGAAAATTTGGGAAATTTAGTGACTCTAAGGAAATGGCCCGTGGTTTTATCAGCTGCATTGCAAAGGACCAAAAGGTGCCAAAACTAAGCTCACAGATGTTGCAAAAGCAGGGGAAAAAGTCAAGGAGGAAGACAGAACTTAGGGGGCAAGATGTGAGGGACATGGCATGAACACTTCAGAAAAAACCAAAAAAAAGAAAAAAATCTTTCCCAAAGTCAAAGCCATCAAAAGGCATGGCCTGCCATCAAGTGCAGGGACATGCACCAAAGATTCCTCTATTGGTCCCCATTGAAATCGCAAGATTCCTTTTCCCTTCCCGAAAGGAAATTTCATTTCCTTTTGGGAAGGGAAAAGGAATCTTGCGGATCCCAAAAGAAAGGCTTACAAACACTCTGGAAAGGAGATAGGATCAAATAAAATACAATTCAAAAAAGCAGAAAATCGGGAATTTTAGTCTCTTCACAAAATAGGCTGTGAGGAAATCAGCTGCATTGCAAAGGAACAAAAGGTGCCAAAACTAAGCTCACAGATGTTGCAAAAGCAGGGGAAAAAGTCAAGGAGGGAGACACAACTTAGGGGGCAAGATATGAGGGACATGGCATGAATACTTAAAATAATAACAAAAAAAAAAGAAAAAATCTTTCCCAAAGTCAAAGCCATCAAAATGCAGGCAGGCCATACGCCAGCAAGGGCAGGCACATGCAGCAAAGCTTGCCAAAATTGATCCCCACTGAAGGCCAAAACAGAAAAGAAGGACCTACAAACACGCTGGAATGGAGACAACATCAAAGGAATTGCAATTGGAGGAGAAAAAAAGAAAATTTGGGAAATTTAGTGACTCTTAGAAAATGGCCCGGGATTTTATCAGGTGCATTGCAAAGGACCAAAAGGTGCCAAAACTCAGCTCACAGATGTTGCAAAAGCAGGGGAAAAAGTCAAGGAGGAAGACACAACTTAGGAGGCAAAATATGAAGGACATGGCATGAATAATTAAAACAAACAAAAAAAAAAAAAAAGAAAAAATCTTTCCCAAAGTCAAAGCCATCAAAATGCAGGCAGGCCATACGCCACCAATGGCAGGCACATGCAGCAAAGCTTGCCAAAATTGATCCCCACTGAAGGCCAAAACAGAAAAGAAGGACCTACAAACACGCTGGAAAGGAGTCAACATCAAAGGAATTGCAATTGGAGGAGAAAAAAAGAAAATTTGGGAAATTTAGTGACTCTAAGAAAATGGCCTGGCAGTATATCATGTGCAGTGCAAAGGACCAAAGATGCCAAAACTCAGCTCACAGATGTTGCAAAAGCAGGGGAAAAAAGTCAAGGAGGAAGACACAACTTAGGGGGCAAGATGTGAGGGACATGGCATGAATACTTAAAACAAAAAAGAAAAAAAAAAGAAAAAATCTTTCCCAAAGTCAAAGCCATCAAAATGCAGGCAGGCCATACGCCACCGAGGGTAGGCACATGCAGCAAAGCTTGCCAAAATTGATCCCCACTGAAGGCCAAAACAGAAAACAAGGACCTACAAACACGCTGGAAAATAGTCAACATCAAAGGAATTGCAATTGGAGGAGAAAAAAAGAAAATTTGGGAAATTTAGTGACTCTTAGAAAATGGCCCGTGATTTTATCAGGTGCAGTGCAAAGGACCAAAAGGTGCCAAAAGTAAGCTCACAGATGTTGCAAAAGCAGGGGAAAAAGTCAAGGAGGAAGACACAACTTAGGGGGCAAGATGTGAGGGACATGGCATGAATACTTAAAATAATAAAAAAAAAGAAATGAAAAAATCTTTCCCAAAGTCAAAGCCATCAAAATGCAGGCAGGCCATACGCCACCAAGGGCAGGCACATGCAGCAAAGCTTGCCAAAATTGATCCCCACTGAAGGCCAAAACAGAAAAGAAGGACCTACAAACACGCTGGAATGGAGACAACATCAAAGGAATTGCAATTGCAGGAGAAAAATGAAAATTTGGGAAATTTAGTGACTCTAAGAAAATGGCCCGTGGTTTTATCAGGTGCAGTGCAAAGGACCAAAAGGCGCCAAAACTAAGCTCACAGATGTTGCAAAAGCAGGGGAAAAAGTCAAGGAGGAAGACACAACTTAGGGGGCAAGATGTGAGGGACATGGCATGAATACTTAAAACAAAAAAGAAAAAAAAAAGAAAAAATCTTTCCCAAAGTCAAAGCCATCAAAATGCAGGCAGGCCATACGCCACCAAGGGCAGGCACATGCAGCAAAGCTTGCCAAAATTGATCCCCACTGTAGGCCAAAACAGAAAAGAAGGACCTACAAACACGCTGGAAAGGAGTCAACATCAAAGGAATTGCAATTGGAGGAGAAAAACAGAAAATTTGGGAAATTAAGTGTCTATAAGTAAATGGCCTGGGTTTATATCAGGTGCAGTGCAAAGGACCAAAAGTTGCCAAAACTAAGCTCACAGATGTTGCAAAAGCAGGGGAAAAAGTCTAGGAGGAAGACACAACTTAGGGAGCAAGATGTGAGGGACATGGCATGAACACTTAAAATAATAAAAAAAAAAAAAAGAAAAAATCTTTCCCAAAGTCAAAGCCATCAAAATGCAGGCAGGCCATACGCCACCAAGGGCAGGCACATGCAGCAAAGCTTGCCAAAATTGATCCCCACTGAAGGCCAAAACAGAAAAGAAGGACCTACAAACACGCTGGAATGGAGACAATATCAAAGGAATTGCAATTGCAGGAGAAAAATGAAAATTTGGGAAATTTAGTGACTCTAAGGAAATGGCCCGTGGTTTTATCAGCTGCATTGCAAAGGACCAAAAGGTGCCAAAACTAAGCTCACAGATGTTGCAAAAGCAGGGGAAAAAGTCAAGGAGGAAGACAGAACTTAGGGGGCAAGATGTGAGGGACATGGCATGAACACTTCAGAAAAAACCAAAAAAAGAAAAAAATCTTTCCCAAAGTCAAAGCCATCAAAAGGCATGACCTGCCATCAAGTGCAGGGACATGCACCAAAGATTCCTCTATTGGTCCCCATTGAAATCGCAAGATTCCTTTTCCCTTCCCGAAAGGAAATTTCATTTCCTTTTGGGAAGGGAAAAGGAATCTTGCGGATCCCAAAAGAAAGGCTTACAAACACTCTGGAAAGGAGATAGGATCAAATAAAATACAATTGAAAAAAGCAGAAAATCGGGAATTTTAGTCTCTTCACAAAATAGGCTGTGAGGAAATCAGCTGCATTGCAAAGGAACAAAAGGTGCCAAAACTAAGCTCACAGATGTTGCAAAAGCAGGGGAAAACGTCAAGGAGGGAGACACAACTTAGGGGGCAAGATATGAGGGACATGGCATGAATACTTAAAATAATAACAAAAAAAAAAGAAAAAATCTTTCCCAAAGTCAAAGCCATCAAAATGCAGGCAGGCCATACGCCAGCAAGGGCAGGCACATGCAGCAAAGCTTGCCAAAATTGATCCCCACTGAAGGCCAAAACAGAAAAGAAGGACCTACAAACACGCTGGAATGGAGACAACATCAAAGGAATTGCAATTGGAGGAGAAAAAAAGAAAATTTGGGAAATTTAGTGACTCTTAGAAAATGGCCCGGGATTTTATCAGGTGCATTGCAAAGGACCAAAAGGTGCCAAAACTCAGCTCACAGATGTTGCAAAAGCAGGGGAAAAAGTCAAGGAGGAAGACACAACTTAGGAGGCAAAATATGAAGGACATGGCATGAATAATTAAAACAAACAAAAAAAAAAAAAAAGAAAAAATCTTTCCCAAAGTCAAAGCCATCAAAATGCAGGCAGGCCATACGCCACCAATGGCAGGCACATGCAGCAAAGCTTGCCAAAATTGATCCCCACTGAAGGCCAAAACAGAAAAGAAGGACCTACAAACACGCTGGAAAGGAGTCAACATCAAAGGAATTGCAATTGGAGGAGAAAAAAAGAAAATTTGGGAAATTTAGTGACTCTAAGAAAATGGCCTGGCAGTATATCCTGTGCAGTGCAAAGGACCAAAGATGCCAAATCTCAGCTCACAGATGTTGCAAAAGCAGGGGAAAAAGTCAAGGAGGAAGACACAACTTAGGGGGCAAGATGTGAGGGACATGGCATGAATACTTAAAACAAAAAAGAAAAAAAAAAGAAAAAATCTTTCCCAAAGTCAAAGCCATCAAAATGCAGGCAGGCCATACGCCACCAAGGGCAGGCACATGCAGCAAAGCTTGCCAAAATTGATCCCCACTGAAGGCCAAAAGAGAAAAGAAGGACCTACAAACACGCTGGAAAATAGTCAACATCAAAGGAATTGCAATTGGAGGAGAAAAAAAGAAAATTTGGGAAATTTAGTGACTCTTAGAAAATGGCCCGTGATTTTATCAGGTGCAGTGCAAAGGACCAAAAGGTGCCAAAACTAAGCTCACAGATGTTGCAAAAGCAGGGGAAAAAGTCAAGGAGGAAGACACAACTTAGGGGGCAAGATGTGAGGGACATGGCATGAATACTTAAAATAATAAAAAAAAAGAAAAGAAAAAATCTTTCCCAAAGTCAAAGCCATCAAAATGCAGGCAGGCCATACGCCACCAAGGGCAGGCACATGCAGCAAAGCTTGCCAAAATTGATCCCCACTGAAGGCCAAAACAGAAAAGAAGGACCTACAAACACGCTGGAATGGAGACAACATCAAAGGAATTGCAATTGCAGGAGAAAAATGAAAATTTGGGAAATTTAGTGACTCTAAGAAAATGGCCCGGGGTTTTATCAGGTGCAGTGCAAAGGACCAAAATGTGCCAAAACTAAGCTCACAGATGTTGCAAAAGCAGGGGAAAAAGTCAAGGAGGAAGACACAACTTCGGGGGCAAGATATGAGGGACATGGCATGAATACTTAAAATAATAAAAAAAAGGATAGAAAAAATCTTTCCCAAAGTCAAAGCCATCAAAATGCAGGCAGGCCATACGCCACCGAGGGCAGGCACATGCAGCAAAGCTTGCCAAAATTGATCCCCACTGAAGGCCAAAACAGAAAAGAAGGACCTACAAACACGCTGGAATGGAGACAACATCAAAGGAATTGCAATTGGAGGAGAAAAAAAGAAAATTTGGGAAATTTAGTGACTCTAAGAAAAAGGCCTGGCAGTATATCATGTGCAGTGCAAAGGACCAAAGATGCCAAAACTAAGCTCACAGATGTTGCAAAAGCAGGGGAAAAAGTCAAGGAGGAAGACAGAACTTAGGGGGCAAGATATGAGGGACATGGCATGAACACTTGAGAAAACAACCAAAAAAAGAAAAAAATCTTTCCCAAAGTCAAAGCCATCAAAAGGCATGGCCTGCCATCAAGTGCAGGGACATGCACCAAAGATTCCTCTATTGGTCCCCATTGAAATCGCAAGATTCCTTTTCCCTTCCCGAAAGGAAATGAAATTTCCTTTCGGGAATGGAAAGGGATCTTGCGGATCCCAAAAGAAAGGCTTACAAACACTCTGGAAAAGAGATAGGTTCAAATGAAATGCAATTGAAAAAAGCAGAAAATCGGGAATTTTAGTCTCTTAAAAAATGGGCTGTGAGGAAATCAGCTGCAGTGCAAAGGACCAAAAGATGCCAAAACTAAGCTCACAGATGTTGCAAAAGCAGGGGAAAAAGTCAAGGAGGAAGACAGAACTTAGGGGTCAAAATGTGAGGGACATGGCATGAATACTTAAAACAAAAAAGAAAAAAAAAAGAAAAAATCTTTCCCAAAGTCAAAGCTATCAAAATGCAGGCAGGCCATACGCCACCAAGGGCAGGCACATGCAGCAAAGCTTGCCAAAATTGATCCCCACTGAAGGCCAAAACAGAAAAGAAGGACCTGCAAACACGCTGGAAAGGAGTCAACATCAAAGGAATTGCAATTGGAGGAGAAAAAAATAAAATTTGGGAAATTAAGTGTCTATAAGAAAATGGCCTGGGTTTATATCAGGTGCAGTGCAAAGGACCAAAAGGTGCCAAAACTAAGCTCGCAGATGTTGCAAAATCAGGGGAAAAAGTCAAGGAGGAAGACACAACCTAGGGAGAAAGATGTGAGGGACATGGCATGAATACTTAAAATAAAAAAGAACAAAATAAGAAAAAATCTTTCCCAAAAACAAAGCCATCAAAATGCAGGCAGGCAATACGCCAGCAAGTGCAGGCACATGCAGCAAAGCTTGCCAAAATTGATCCCCACTGAAGGCCAAAAGAGAAAAGAAGGACCTACAAACACGCTGGCATGGAGACAACATCAAAGGAATTGCAATTGCAGGAGAAAAATGAAAATTTAGGAAATTTAGTGACTCTAAGAAAATGGCCTGGGGTTTTATCAGGTGCAGTGCAAAGGACCAAAAGGTGCCAAAACTCAGCTCACAGATGTTCCAAAAGCAGGGGAAAAAGTCAAGGAGGAAGACAGAACTTAGGGGGCAAGATATGAGGGACATGGCATGAACACTTCAGAAAACAACCAAAAAAAGAAAAAAATCTTTCCCAAAGTCAAAGCCATCAAAATGCATGGCCTGCCATCAAGAGCAGGGACATGCACCAAAGATTCCTCTATTGGTCCCCATTGAAATCGCAAGATTCCTTTTCCCTTCCCGAAAGGAAATTTCATTTCCTTTCGGGAAGGGAGAAGGAATCTTGCGGATCCCAAAAGAAAGGCTTACAAACACTCTGGAAAGGAGATAGGTTCAAATGAAATGCAATTGAAAAAAGCAGAAAATCGGGACTTATCGTCTCTTCAAATAATAGGCTGTGAGGAAATCAGCTGCATTGCAAAGGACGAAAAGGTGCCAAAAATAAGCTCACAGATGTTGCAAAAGCAGGGGAAAAAGTCAAGGAGGAAGACACAACTTAGGGGGCAAGATGTGAGGGACATGGCATGAACACTTATAATATTAAAAAAAAAAAAAAAATAAAAAATCTTTTCCAAAGTCAAAGCCATCAAAATGCAGGCAGGCCATACGCCAGCAAGTGCACGCACTCACAGCAAAGCTTGCCAAAATTGATCCCCACTGAAGGCCAAAACAGAAAAGAAGGACCTACAAACACGCTGGAATGGAGACAACATCAAAGGAATTGCAATTGCAGGAGTAAAAAGAAAATTTGGTAAATTTAGTGACTCTAAGAAAATGGCCCGTGGTTTTATCAGGTGCAGTGCAAAGGACCAAAAGGTGCCAAAACTAAGCTCACAGATGTTGCAAAAGCAGGGGAAAAAGTCAAGGAGGAAGACACAACTTAGGGGGAAAGATGTGAGGGACATGGCATGAATACTTACAATAATAAAAAAAAAAATAAAAAAAATCTTTCCCAAAGTCAAAGCCATCAATATGCAGGCAGGCCATACGCCAGCAAGTGCAGGCACATGCAGCAAAGCTTGCCAAAATTGATCCCCACTGAAGGCCAAAACAGAAAAGAAGGACCTACAAACACGCTGGAAAGGAGTCAACATCAAAGGAATTGCAATTGGAGGAGAAAAAAAGAAAATTTGGGAAATTAAGTGTCTATAAGAAAATGGCCTGGGTTTATATCAGGTGCAGTGCAAAGGACCAAAAGGTGCCAAAACTAAGCTCACAGATGTTGCAAAAGCAGGGGAAAAAGTCAAGGAGAAGACACAACTTAGGGGTCAAGATGTGAGGGACATGGCATGAATACTTAAAACAAAAAAGAAATAAAAAAGAAAAAATCTTTCCCAAAGTCAACGCCATCAAAATGCAGGCAGGCCATACGCCAGCAAGTGCAGGCACTTTCAGCAAAGCTTGCCAAAATTGATCCCCACTGAAGGCCAAAACAGAAAAGAAGGACCTACAAACACGCTGGCATGGAGACAACATCAAAGGAATTGCAATTGCAGGAGAAAAATGAAAATTTGGGCAATTTAGTGACTCTAAGAAAATGGCCCGGGGTTTTATCAGCTGCATTGCAAAGGACCAAAAGGTGCCAAAACTAAGCTCACAGATGTTGCAAAAGCAGGGGAAAAAGTCAAGGAGGAAGACACAACTTAGGGGGCAAGATGTGAGGGACATGGCATGAATACTTAAAATATTAAAAAAAAAAAAATAGAAAAAATCTTTCCCAAAGTCAAAGCCATCAAAATGCAGGCAGGCCATACGCCACCAAGGGCAGGCACATGCAGCAAAGCTTGCCAAAATTGATCCCCACTGAAGGCCAAAACAGAAAACAAGGACCTACAAACACGCTGGAATGGAGACAACATCAAAGGAATTGCAATTGCAGGAGAAAAAAAGAAAATTTGGGAAATTTAGTGACTCTAAGAAAATGGCCTGGCAGTATATCATGTGCAGTGCAAAGGACCAAAGATGCCAAAACTAAGCTCACAGATGTTGCAAAAGCAGGGGAAAAAGTCAAGGAGGAAGACAGAACTTAGGGGGCAAGATATGAGGGACATGGCATGAATACTTAAAACAAAAAAGGAAAACAAAAGAAAAAATCTTTCCCAAAGTCAAAGCCATCAAAATGCAGGCAGGCCATACGCCACCAATGGCAGGCACATGCAGCAAAGCTTGCCAAAATTGATCCCCACTGAAGGCCAAAACAGAAAAGAAGGACCTACAAACACGCTGGAAAGGAGTCAACATCAAAGGAATTGCAATTGGAGGAGAAAAAAAGAAAATTTGGGAAATTTAGTGACTCTAAGAAAATGTGGCAGTATATCATGTGCAGTGCAAAGGACCAAAGATGCCAAAACTCAGCTCACAGATGTTGCAAAAGCAGGGGAAAAAAGTCAAGGAGGAAGACACAACTTAGGGGGCAAGATGTGAGGGACATGGCATGAATACTTAAAACAAAAAAGAAAAAAAAAAGAAAAAATTCCTTTCCCAAAGTCAAAGCCATCAAAATGCAGGCAGGCCATACGCCACCGAGGGTAGGCACATGCAGCAAAGCTTGCCAAAATTGATCCCCACTGAAGGCCAAAACAGAAAACAAGGACCTACAAACACGCTGGAAAATAGTCAACATCAAAGGAATTGCAATTGGAGGAGAAAAAAAGAAAATTTGGGAAATTTAGTGACTCTTAGAAAATGGCCCGTGATTTTATCAGGTGCAGTGCAAAGGACCAAAAGGTGCCAAAAGTAAGCTCACAGATGTTGCAAAAGCAGGGGAAAAAGTCAAGGAGGAAGACACAACTTAGGGGGCAAGATGTGAGGGACATGGCATGAATACTTAAAATAATAAAACAAAGAAAAGAAAAAATCTTTCCCAAAGTCAAAGCCATCAAAATGCAGGCAGGCCATACGCCACCAAGGGCAGGCACATGCAGCAAAGCTTGCCAAAATTGATCCCCACTGAAGGCCAAAACAGAAAAGAAGGACCTACAAACACGCTGGAATGGAGACAACATCAAAGGAATTGCAATTGCAGGAGAAAAATGAAAATTTGGGAAATTTAGTGACTCTAAGAAAATGGCCCGGGGTTTTATCAGGTGCAGTGCAAAGGACCAAAATGTGCCAAAAACTAAGCTCACAGATGTTGCAAAAGCAGGGGAAAAAGTCAAGGAGGAAGACACAACTTAGGGGGCAAGATATGAGGGACATGGCATGAATACTTAAAATAATAAAAAAAAAGATAGAAAAAATCTTTCCCAAAGTCAAAGCCATCAAAATGCAGGCAGGCCATACGCCACCGAGGGCAGGCACATGCAGCAAAGCTTGCCAAAATTGATCCCCACTGAAGGCCAAAACAGAAAGAAGGACCTACAAACACGCTGGAATGGAGACAACATCAAAGGAATTGCAATTGGAGGAGAAAAAAAGAAAATTTGGGAAATTTAGTGACTCTAAGAAAAAGGCCTGGCAGTATATCATGTGCAGTGCAAAGGACCAAAGATGCCAAAACTAAGCTCACAGATGTTGCAAAAGCAGGGGAAAAAGTCAAGGAGGAAGACAGAACTTAGGGGGCAAGATATGAGGGACATGGCATGAACACTTGAGAAAACAACCAAAAAAAGAAAAAAATCTTTCCCAAAGTCAAAGCCATCAAAAGGCATGGCCTGCCATCAAGTGCAGGGACATGCACCAAAGATTCCTCTATTGGTCCCCATTGAAATCGCAAGAATCCTTTTCCCTTCCCGAAAGGAAATGAAATTTCCTTTCGGGAATGGAAAAGGGATCTTGCGGATCCCAAAAGAAAGGCTTACAAACACTCTGGAAAAGAGATAGGTTCAAATGAAATGCAATTGAAAAAAGCAGAAAATCGGGACTTATCGTCTCTTCAAAAAATAGGCTCTGAGGAAATCAGCTGCATTGCAAAGGACCAAAAGATGCCAAAACTAAGCTCACAGATGTTGCAAAAGCAGGGGAAAAATTCAAGGAGGAAGACACAACTTAGGGGGCAAGATATGAGGGACATGGCATGAATAGTTAAAATAATAAAAAAAAAAAAAGAAAAAAATCTTTCCCAAAGTAAAAGCCATCAAAATGCAGGCAGGCCATACGCCACCAAGGCAGGCACATGCAGCAAAGCTTGCCAAAATTGATCCCCACTGAAGGCCAAAACAGAAAAGAAGGACCTACAAACACGCTGGAATGGAGACAACATCAATGGAATTGCAATTGGAGGAGAAAAAAAGAAAATTTGGGAAATTAGTGACTCTAAGAAAATGGCCTGGCAGTATATCATGTGCAGTGCAAAGGACCAAAGATGCCAAAACTAAGCTCACAGATGTTGCAAAAGCAGGGGAAAAAGTCAAGGAGGAAGACAGAACTTAGGGGTCAAAATGTGAGGGACATGGCATGAATACTTAAAACAAAAAAGAAAAAAAAAAGAAAAAATCTTTCCCAAAGTCAAAGCTATCAAAATGCAGGCAGGCCATACGCCACCAAGGGCAGGCACATGCAGCAAAGCTTGCCAAAATTGATCCCCACTGAAGGCCAAAACAGAAAAGAAGGACCTGCAAACACGCTGGAAAGGAGTCAACATCAAAGGAATTGCAATTGGAGGAGAAAAAAATAAATTTGGGAAATTAAGTGTCTATAAGAAAATGGCCTGGGTTTATATCAGGTGCAGTGCAAAGGACCAAAAGGTGCCAAAACTAAGCTCGCAGATGTTGCAAATCAGGGGAAAAAGTCAAGGAGGAAGACACAACCTAGGGAGAAGATGTGAGGGACATGGCATGAATACTTAAAACAAAAAAGAACAAAATAAGAAAAAATCTTTCCCAAAAACAAAGCCATCAAAATGCAGGCAGGCCATACGCCAGCAAGTGCAGGCACATGCAGCAAAGCTTGCCAAAATTGATCCCCACTGAAGGCCAAAAGAGAAAAGAAGGACCTACAAACACGCTGGCATGGAGACAACATCAAAGGAATTGCAATTGCAGGAGAAAAATGAAAATTTGGGAAATTTAGTGACTCTTAGAAAATGGCCTGGGGTTTTATCAGGTGCAGTGCAAAGGACCAAAAGGTGCCAAAACTAAGCTCACAGATGTTGCAAAAGCAGGGGAAAAAGTCAAGGAGGAAGACAGAACTTAGGGGGCAAGATATGAGGGACATGGCATGAACACTTCAGAAAACAACCAAAAAAAGAAAAAAATCTTTCCCAAAGTCAAAGCCATCAAAATGCATGGCCTGCCATCAAGAGCAGGGACATGCACCAAAGATTCCTCTATTGGTCCCCATTGAAATCGCAAGATTCCTTTTCCCTTCCCGAAAGGAAATTTCATTTCCTTTCGGGAAGGGAGAAGGAATCTTGCGGATCCCAAAAGAAAGGCTTACAAACACTCTGGAAAGGAGATAGGTTCAAATGAAATGCAATTGAAAAAAGCAGAAAATCGGGACTTATCGTCTCTTCAAATAATAGGCTGTGAGGAAATCAGCTGCATTGCAAAGGACGAAAAGGTGCCAAAAATAAGCTCACAGATGTTGCAAAAGCAGGGGAAAAAGTCAAGGAGGAAGACACAACTTAGGGGGCAAGATGTGAGGGGACATGGCATGAACACTTATAATAATAAAAAAAAAAAAAAATAAAAAATCTTTTTTAAGTCAAAGCCATCAAAATGCAGGCAGGCCATACGCCAGCAAGTGCACGCACTTGCAGCAAAGCTTGCCAAAATTGATCCCCACTGAAGGCCAAAACAGAAAAGAAGGACCTACAAACACGCTGGAATGGAGACAACATCAAAGGAATTGCAATTGCAGGAGTAAAAAGAAAATTTGGTAAATTTAGTGACTCTAAGAAAATGGCCCGTGGTTTTATCAGGTGCAGTGCAAAGGACCAAAAGGTGCCAAAACTAAGCTCACAGATGTTGCAAAACAGGGGAAAAAGTCAAGGAGGAAGACACAACTTAGGGGGCAAGATATGAAGGACATGGCATGAATACTTAAAACAAACAAAAAAAAAATAGAAAAAATATTTTCCAAAGCCAAAACCATCAAAATGCAGGCAAGCCATACACCAGCAAGTGCAGGCACATGCAGCAAAGCTTGCCAAAATTGATCCCCACTGAAGGCCAAAACAGAAAAGAAGGACCTACAAACACGCTGGAAAGGAGTCAACATCAAAGGAATTGCAATTGGAGGAGAAAAAAAGAAAATTTGGGAAATTAAGTGTCTATAAGAAAATGGCCTGGGTTTATATCAGGTGCAGTGCAAAGGACCAAAAGGTGCCAAAACTAAGCTCACAGATGTTGCAAAAGCAGGGGAAAACGTCAAGGAGGAAGACAGAACTTAGGGGTCAAGATGTGAGGGACATGGCATGAATACTTAAAACAAAAAAGAAATAAAAAAGAAAAAATCTTTCCCAAAGTCAACGCCATCAAAATGCAGGCAGGCCATACGCCAGCAAGTGCAGGCACTTTCAGCAAAGCTTGCCAAAATTGATCCCCACTGAAGGCCAAAACAGAAAAGAAGGACCTACAAACACGCTGGCATGGAGACAACATCAAAGGAATTGCAATTGCAGGAGAAAAATGAAAATTTGGGCAATTTAGTGACTCTAAGAAAATGGCCCGGGGTTTTATCAGCTGCATTGCAAAGGACCAAAAGGTGCCAAAACTAAGCTCACAGATGTTGCAAAAGCAGGGGAAAAAGTCAAGGAGGAAGACACAACTTAGGGGGCAAGATATGAGGGACATGGCATGAATACTTAAAATATTAAAAAAAAAAAAATAGAAAAAATCTTTCCCAAAGTCAAAGCCATCAAAATGCAGGCAGGCCATACGCCACCAAGGGCAGGCACATGCAGCAAAGCTTGCCAAAATTGATCCCCACTGAAGGCCAAAACAGAAAAGAAGGACCTACAAACACGCTGGAATGGAGACAACATCAAAGGAATTGCAATTGGAGGAGAAAAAAAGAAAATTTGGGAAATTTAGTGACTCTAAGAAAATGGCCTGGCAGTATATCATGTGCAGTGCAAAGGACCAAAGATGCCAAAACTAAGCTCACAGATGTTGCAAAAGCAGGGGAAAAAGTCAAGGAGGAAGACAGAACTTAGGGGGCAAGATATGAGGGACATGGCATGAACACTTCAGAAAACAACCAAAAAAAGAAAAAAATCTTTCCCAAAGTCAAAGCCATCAAAAGGCATGGCCTGCCATCAAGTGCAGGGACATGCACCAAAGATTCCTCTATTGGTCCCCATTGAAATCGCAAGATTCCTTTTCCCTTCCCGAAAGGAAATGAAATTTCCTTTCGGGAATGGAAAAGGGATCTTGCGGATCCCAAAAGAAAGGCTTACAAACACTCTGGAAAAGAGATAGGTTCAAATGAAATGCAATTGAAAAAAGCAGAACATGGGGACTTATCGTCTCTTCAAAAAATAGGCTGTGAGGAAATCAGCTGCATTGCAAAGGACCAAAGATGCCAAAACTAAGCTCACAGATGTTGCAAAAGCAGGGGAAAAAGTCAAGGAGGAAGACACAACTTAGGGGGCAAGATGTGAGGGACATGGCATGAATAGTTAAAATAATAAAAAAAAAAAAAAGAAAAAATCTTTCCCAAAGTCAAAGCCATCAAAATGCAGGCAGGCCATACGCCACCAAGGGCAGGCACATGCAGAAAAGCTCGCCAGAATTGATCCCCACTGAAGGCCAAAACAGAAAAAAGGACCTACAAACACGCTGGAATGGAGACAACATCAAAGGAATTGCAATTGCAGGAGTAAAAAGATAATTTGGGAAATTTAGTGACTCTAAGAAAATAGCCCGTGGTTTTATCAGGTGCAGTGCAAAGGACCAAAATGTGCCAAAACTAAGCTCACAGATGTTGCAAAAGCAGGGGAAAAAGTCAAGGAGGAAGACACAACTTAGGGGGCAAGATATGAGGGACATGGCATGAATACTTAAAATAATAAAAAAAAAAATAAAAAAAATCTTTCCCAAAGTCAAAGCCATCAATATGCAGGCAGGCCATACGCCAGCAAGTGCAGGCACATGCAGCAAAGCTTGCCAAAATTGATCCCCACTGAAGGCCAAAACAGAAAAGAAGGACCTACAAACACGCTGGAATGGAGACAACATCAAAGGAATTGCAATTGGAGGAGAAAAAAAGAAAATTTGGGAAATTTAGTGACTCTAAGAAAATGGCCTGGCAGTATATCATGTGCAGTGCAAAGGACCAAAGATGCCAAAACTAAGCTCACAGATATTGCAAAAGCAGGGGAAAAAGTCAAGGAGGAAGACACAACTTAGGGGGCAAGATATGAAGGACATGGCATGAATACTTAAAACAAACAAAAAAAAAAATAGAAAAAATCTTTCCCAAAGTCAAAGCCATCAAAATGCAGGCAGGCCATACGCCAGCAAGTGCAGGCACATGCAGCAAAGCTTGCCAAAATTGATCCCCACTGAAGGCCAAAACAGAAAACAAGGACCTACAAACACGCTGGCATGGAGAAAACATCAAAGGAATTGCAATTGCAGGAGAAAAATGAAAATTTGGGAAATTTAGTGACTCTTAGAAAATGGCCCGTGGTTTTATCAGGTGCAGTGCAAAAGACCAAAAGGTGCCAAAACTAAGCTCACAGATGTTGCAAAAGCAGGGGAAAAAGTCAAGGGGGAAGACACAACTTAGGGGGCAAGATGTGAGGGACATGGCATGAATACTTAAAATAATAAAAAAAAAGAAAAGAAAAAATCTTTCCCAAAGTCAAAGCCATCAAAATGCAGGCAGGCCATACGCCACCAAGGGCAGGCACATGCAGCAAAGCTTGCCAAAATTGATCCCCACTGAAGGCCAAAACAGAAAAGAAGGACCTACAAACACGCTGGAAAGGAGTCAACATCAAAGGAATTGCAATTGGAGGAGAAAAAAAGAAAATTTGGGAAATTTAGTGACTCTAAGAAAAAGGCCTGGCAGTATATCATGTGCAGTGCAAAGGACCAAAGATGCCAAAACTAAGCTCACAGATGTTGCAAAAGCAGGGGAAAAAGTCAAGGAGGAAGACACAACTTAGGGGGCAAGATGTGAGGGACATGGCATGAACACTTAAAATAATAAAAATAAAAAAAGAAAAAATTTATCCCAAAGTCAAAGCCATCAAAATGCAGGCAGGCCATACGCCAGCAAGTGCAGGCACATGCAGAAAAGCTTGCCAAAATTGATCCCCACTGAAGGCAAAACAGAAAAGAAGGACTTGGAAACACGCTGGAATGGAGACAACATCAAAGGAATTGCAATTGGAGGAGAAAAAAAGAAAATTTGGGAAATTTAGTGACTCTTAGAAAATGGCCCGGGATTTTATCAGGTGCAGTGCAAAGGACCAAAAGGTGCCAAAACTAAGCTCACAGATGTTGCAAAACAGGGGAAAAAGTCAAGGAGGAAGACACAACTTAGGGGGCAAGATATGAAGGACATGGCATGAATACTTAAAACAAACAAAAAAAAAATAGAAAAAATATTTTCCAAAGCCAAAACCATCAAAATGCAGGCAGGCCATACACCAGCAAGTGCACGCACTTGCAGCAAAGCTTGCCAAAATTGATCCCCACTGAAGGCCAAAACAGAAAAGAAGGACCTACAAACACGCAGGAATGGAGACAACATCAAAGGAATTGCAATTGCAGGAGTAAAAAGAAAATTTGGTAAATTCAGTGACTCTAAGAAAATGGCCCGTGGTTTTATCAGGTGCAGTGCAAAGGACCAAAAGGTGCCAAAACTAAGCTCACAGATGTTGCAAAAGCAGGGGAAAAAGTCAAGGAGGAAGACACAACTTAGGGGGCAAGATGTGAGGGACATGGCATGAATACTTACAATAATAAAAAAATGAAGAAGAAAAAATCTTTCCCAAAGTCAAAGCCATCAAAATGCAGGCAGGCCATACGCCACCAAGGGCAGGCACATGCAGCAAAGCTTGCCAAAATTGATCCCCACTGAAGGCCAAAACAGAAAAGAAGGACCTACAAACACGCTGGAATGGAGACAACATCAAAGGAATTGCAATTGGAGGAGAAAAAAAGAAAATTTGGGAAATTTAGTGACTCTAAGAAAAAGGCCTGGCAGTATATCATGTGCAGTGCAAAGGACCAAAGATGCCAAAACTAAGCTCACAGATGTTGCAAAAGCAGGGGAAAAAGTCAAGGAGGAAGACAGAACTTAGGGGGCAAGATGTGAGGGACATGGCATGAATACTTACAATAATAAAAAAATGAAGAAGAAAAAATCTTTCCCAAAGTCAAAGCCATCAAAATGCAGGCAGGCCATACGCCACCAAGGGCAGGCACATGCAGCAAAGCTTGCCAAAATTGATCCCCACTGAAGGCCAAAACAGAAAAGAAGGACCTACAAACACGCTGGAATGGAGACAACATCAAAGGAATTGCAATTGGAGGAGAAAAAAAGAAAATTTGGGAAATTTAGTGACTCTAAGAAAATGGCCTGGCAGTATATCATGTGCAGTGCAAAGGACCAAAGATGCCAAAACTAAGCTCACAGATGTTGCAAAAGCAGGGGAAAAAGTCAAGGAGGAAGACACAACTTAGGGGGCAAGATGTGAGGGACATGGCATGAACACTTAAAATAATAAAAAAAAAAAAAAGAAAAAATCTTTCCCAAAGTCAAAGCCATCAAAATGCAGGCAGGCCATACGCCACCAAGGGCAGGCACATGCAGAAAAGCTTGCCAAAATTGATCCCCACTGAAGGCCAAAACAGAAAAAAGGACCTACAAACACGCTGGAATGGAGACAACATCAAAGGAATTGCAATTGCAGGAGTAAAAAGATAATTTGGGAAATTTAGTGACTCTAAGAAAATAGCCCGTGGTTTTATCAGGTGCAGTGCAAAGGACCAAAAGGTGCCAAAACTAAGCTCACAGATGTTGCAAAAGCAGGGGAAAAAGTCAAGGAGGAAGACACAACTTAGGGGGCAAGATATGAGGGACATGGCATGAATACTTAAAATAATAAAAAAAAAAATAAAAAAAATCTTTCCCAAAGTCAAAGCCATCAATATGCAGGCAGGCCATACGCCAGCAAGTGCAGGCACATGCAGCAAAGCTTGCCAAAATTGATCCCCACTGAAGGCCAAAACAGAAAAGAAGGACCTACAAACACGCTGGAATGGAGACAACATCAAAGGAATTGCAATTGGAGGAGAAAAAAAGAAAATTTGGGAAATTTAGTGACTCTAAGAAAATGGCCTGGCAGTATATCATGTGCAGTGCAAAGGACCAAAGATGCCAAAACTAAGCTCACAGATATTGCAAAAGCAGGGGAAAAAGTCAAGGAGGAAGACACAACTTAGGGGGCAAGATATGAAGGACATGGCATGAATACTTAAAACAAACAAAAAAAAAAAAAAAAAAAAATCTTTCCCAAAGTCAAAGCCATCAAAATGCAGGCAGGCCATACGCCAGCAAGTGCAGGCACATGCAGCAAAGCTTGCCAAAATTGATCCCCATTGAAGGCCAAAACAGAAAAGAAGGACCTACAAACACGCTGGCATGGAGACAACATCAAAGGAATTGCAATTGCAGGAGAAAAATGAAAATTTGGGAAATTTAGTGACTCTTAGAAAATGGCCCGTGATTTTATCAGGTGCAGTGCAAAGGACCAAAAGGTGCCAAAACTAAGCTCACAGATGTTGCAAAAGCAGTGGAAAAAGTCAAGGAGGAAGACACAACTTAGGGGGCAAGATGTGAGGGACATGGCATGAATACTTACACTAATAAAAAAATGAAGAAGAAAAAATCTTTCCCAAAGTCAAAGCCATCAAAATGCAGGCAGGCCATACGCCACCAAGGGCAGGCACATGCAGCAAAGCTTGCCAAAATTGATCCCCACTGAAGGCCAAAACAGAAAAGAAGGACCTACAAACACGCTGGAATGGAGACAACATCAAAGGAATTGCAATTGGAGGAGAAAAAAAGAAAATTTGGGAAATTTAGTGACTCTAAGAAAATGGCCTGGCAGTATATCATGTGCAGTGCAAAGGACCAAAGATGCCAAAACTAAGCTCACAGATGTTGCAAAAGCAGGGGAAAAAGTCAAGGAGGAAGACACAACTTAGGGGGCAAGATGTGAGGGACATGGCATGAACACTTAAAATAATAAAAAAAAAAAAAAGAAAAAATCTTTCCCAAAGTCAAAGCCATCAAAATGCAGGCAGGCCATACGCCACCAAGGGCAGGCACATGCAGAAAAGCTTGCCAAAATTGATCCCCACTGAAGGCCAAAACAGAAAAAAGGACCTACAAACACGCTGGAATGGAGACAACATCAAAGGAATTGCAATTGCAGGAGTAAAAAGATAATTTGGGAAATTTAGTGACTCTAAGAAAATAGCCCGTGGTTTTATCAGGTGCAGTGCAAAGGACCAAAATGTGCCAAAACTAAGCTCACAGATGTTGCAAAAGCAGGGGAAAAAGTCAAGGAGGAAGACACAACTTAGGGGGCAAGATATGAGGGACATGGCATGAATACTTAAAATAATAAAAAAAAAAATAAAAAAAATCTTTCCCAAAGTCAAAGCCATCAATATGCAGGCAGGCCATACGCCAGCAAGTGCAGGCACATGCAGCAAAGCTTGCCAAAATTGATCCCCACTGAAGGCCAAAACAGAAAAGAAGGACCTACAAACACGCTGGAATGGAGACAACATCAAAGGAATTGCAATTGGAGGAGAAAAAAAGAAAATTTGGGAAATTTAGTGACTCTAAGAAAATGGCCTGGCAGTATATCATGTGCAGTGCAAAGGACCAAAGATGCCAAAACTAAGCTCACAGATATTGCAAAAGCAGGGGAAAAAGTCAAGGAGGAAGACACAACTTAGGGGGCAAGATATGAAGGACATGGCATGAATACTTAAAACAAACAAAAAAAAAAAAAAAAAAAATCTTTCCCAAAGTCAAAGACATCAAAATGCAGGCAGGCCATACGCCAGCAAGTGCAGGCACATGCAGCAAAGCTTGCCAAAATTGATCCCCACTGAAGGCCAAAACAGAAAAGAAGGACCTACAAACACGCTGGAATGGAGACAACATCAAAGGAATTGCAATTGGAGGAGAAAAAAAGAAAATTTGGGAAATTTAGTGACTCTAAGAAAATGGCCTGGCAGTATATCATGTGCAGTGCAAAGGACCAAAGATGCCAAAACTAAGCTCACAGATGTTGCAAAAGCAGGGGAAAAAGTCAAGGAGGAAGACAGAACTTAGGGGGCAAGATATGAGGGACATGGCATGAACACTTCAGAAAAAACCAAAAAAAGAAAAAAATCTTTCCCAAAGTCAAAGCCATCAAAAGGCATGGCCTGCCATGAAGTGCAGGGACATGCACCAAAGATTCCTCTATTGGTCCCCATTGAAATCGCAAGATTCCTTTTCCCTTCCCGAAAGGAAATGAAATTTCCTTTCGGGAATGGAAAAGGGATCTTGCGGATCCCAAAAGAAAGGCTTACAAACACTCTGGAAAGGAGATAGGTTCAAATGAAATGCAATTGAAAAAAGCAGAACATCGGGACTTATCGTCTCTTCAAAAAATAGGCTGTGAGGAAATCAGCTGCATTGCAAAGGACCAAAGATGCCAAAACTAAGCTCACAGATGTTGCAAAAGCAGGGGAAAAAGTCAAGGAGGAAGACACAACTTAGGGGGCAAGATGTGAGGGACATGGCATGAATAGTTAAAATAATAAAAAAAAAAAAAAGAAAAAATCTTTCCCAAAGTCAAAGCCATCAAAATGCAGGCAGGCCATACGCCAGCAAGTGCAGGCACTTGCAGCAAAGCTCGCCAGAATTGATCCCCACTGAAGGCCAAAACAGAAAAAAGGACCTACAAACACGCTGGAATGGAGACAACATCAAAGGAATTGCAATTGCAGGAGTAAAAAGATAATTTGGGAAATTTAGTGACTCTAAGAAAATAGCCCGTGGTTTTATCAGGTGCAGTGCAAAGGACCAAAATGTGCCAAAACTAAGCTCACAGATGTTGCAAAAGCAGGGGAAAAAGTCAAGGAGGAAGACACAACTTAGGGGGCAAGATATGAGGGACATGGCATGAATACTTAAAATAATAAAAAAAAAAATAAAAAAAATCTTTCCCAAAGTCAAAGCCATCAATATGCAGGCAGGCCATACGCCAGCAAGTGCAGGCACATGCAGCAAAGCTTGCCAAAATTGATCCCCACTGAAGGCCAAAACAGAAAAGAAGGACCTACAAACACGCTGGAATGGAGACAACATCAAAGGAATTGCAATTGGAGGAGAAAAAAAGAAAATTTGGGAAATTTAGTGACTCTAAGAAAATGGCCCTGGCAGTATATCATGTGCAGTGCAAAGGACCAAAGATGCCAAAACTAAGCTCACAGATATTGCAAAAGCAGGGGAAAAAGTCAAGGAGGAAGACACAACTTAGGGGGCAAGATATGAAGGACATGGCATGAATACTTAAAACAAACAAAAAAAAAAAAAAAAAAAAATCTTTCCCAAAGTAAAAGCCATCAAAATGCAGGCAGGCCATACGCCAGCAAGTGCAGGCACATGCAGCAAAGCTTGCCAAAATTGATCCCCATTGAAGGCCAAAACAGAAAAGAAGGACCTACAAACACGCTGGCATGGAGACAACATCAAAGGAATTGCAATTGCAGGAGAAAAATGAAAATTTGGGAAATTTAGTGACTCTTAGAAAATGGCCCGTGATTTTATCAGGTGCAGTGCAAAGGACCAAAAGGTGCCAAAACTAAGCTCACAGATGTTGCAAAAGCAGGGGAAAAAGTCAAGGAGGAAGACACAACTTAGGGGGCAAGATGTGAGGGACATGGCATGAACACTTAAAATAATAAAAAAAAAAAAAAGAAAAAATCTTTCCCAAAGTCAAAGCCATCAAAATGCAGGCAGGCCATACGCCACCAAGGGCAGGCACATGCAGAAATGCTTGCCAAAATTGATCCCCACTGAAGGCCAAAACAGAAAAAAGGACCTACAAACACGCTGGAATGGAGACAACATCAAAGGAATTGCAATTGCAGGAGTAAAAAGATAATTTGGGAAATTTAGTGACTCTAAGAAAATAGCCCGTGGTTTTATCAGGTGCAGTGCAAAGGACCAAAATGTGCCAAAACTAAGCTCACAGATGTTGCAAAAGCAGGGGAAAAAGTCAAGGAGGAAGACACAACTTAGGGGGCAAGATATGAGGGACATGGCATGAATACTTAAAATAATAAAAAAAAAAATAAAAAAAATCTTTCCCAAAGTCAAAGCCATCAATATGCAGGCAGGCCATACGCCAGCAAGTGCAGGCACATGCAGCAAAGCTTGCCAAAATTGATCCCCACTGAAGGCCAAAACAGAAAACAAGGACCTACAAACACGCAGGAATGGAGACAACATCAAAGGAATTGCAATTGGAGGAGAAAAAAAGAAAATTTGGGAAATTTAGTGACTCTAAGAAAATGGCCTGGCAGTATATCATGTGCAGTGCAAAGGACCAAAGATGCCAAAACTAAGCTCACAGATATTGCAAAAGCAGGGGAAAAAGTCAAGGAGGAAGACAGAACTTAGGGGGCAAGATATGAGGGACATGGCATGAACACTTCAGAAAACAACCAAAAAAAGAAAAAAATCTTTCCCAAAGTCAAAGCCATCAAAAGGCATGGCCTGCCATCAAGTGCAGGGACATGCACCAAAGATTCCTCTATTGGTCCCCATTGAAATCGCAAGATTCCTTTTCCCTTCCCGAAAGGAAATTTCATTTCCTTTCGGGAAGGGAGAAGGAATCTTGCGGATCCCAAAAGAAAGGCTTACAAACACTCTGGAAAGGAGATAGGTTCAAATGAAATGAAATTGGAAAAAGCAGAAAATCGGGACTTATCGTCTCTTCAAATAATAGGCTGTGAGGAAATCAGCTGCATTGCAAAGGACGAAAAGGTGCCAAAACTAAGCTCACAGATGTTGCAAAAGCAGGGGAAAAAGTCAAGGAGGAAGACACAACTTAGGGGGCAAGATGTGAGGGACATGGCATGAATACTTAAAACAAAAAAGAAATAAAAAAGAAAAAATCTTTCCCAAAGTCAACGCCATCAAAATGCAGGCAGGCCATACGCCAGAAAGTGCAGGCACTTTCAGCAAAGCTTGCCAAAATTGATCCCCACTGAAGGCCAAAACAGAAAAGAAGGACCTACAAACACGCTGGCATGGAGACAACATCAAAGGAATTGCAATAGCAGGAGAAAAATGAAAATTTGGGCAATTTAGTGACTCTAAGAAAATGGCCCGGGGTTTTATCAGCTGCATTGCAAAGGACCAAAAGGTGCCAAAACTAAGCTCACAGATGTTGCAAAAGCAGGGGAAAAAGTCAAGGAGGAAGACACAACTTAGGGGGCAAGATATGAGGGACATGGCATGAATACTTAAAATAATAAAAAAAAAAAATAAAAAAAATCTTTCCCAAAGTCAAAGCCATCAAAATGCAGGCAGGCCATACGCCACCAAGGGCAGGCACATGCAGCAAAGCTTGCCAAAATTGATCCCCACTGAAGGCCAAAACAGAAAAGAAGGACCTACAAACACGCTGGAATGGAGACAATATCAAAGGATTTGCAATGAGAGGAGAAAAAAAGAAAATTTGGGAAATTTAGTGACTCTAAGAAAATGGCCTGGCAGTATATCATGTGCAGTGCAAAGGACCAAAGATGCCAAAACTAAGCTCACAGATGTTGCAAAAGCAGGGGAAAAAGTCAAGGAGGAAGACAGAACTTAGGGGGCAAGATATGAGGGACATGGCATGAACACTTCAGAAAACAACCAAAAAAAGAAAAAAATCTTTCCCAAAGTCAAAGCCATCAAAAGGCATGGCCTGCCATCAAGTGCAGGGACATGCACCAAAGATTCCTCTATTGGTCCCCATTGAAATCGCAAGATTCCTTTTCCCTTCCCGAAAGGAAATGAAATTTCCTTTCGGGAATGGAAAAGGGATCTTGCGGATCCCAAAAGAAAGGCTTACAAACACTCTGGAAAAGAGATAGGTTCAAATGAAATGCAATTGAAAAATGCAGAACATCGGGACTTATCGTCTCTTCAAAAAATAGGCTGTGAGGAAATCAGCTGCATTGCAAAGGACCAAAAGATGCCAAAACTAAGCTCACAGATGTTGCAAAAGCAGGGGAAAAAGTCAAGGAGGAAGACACAACTTAGGGGGCAAGATGTGAGGGACATGGCATGAACACTTAAAATAATAAAAAAAAAAAAAGAAAAAATCTTTCCCAAAGTCAAAGCCATCAAAATGCAGGCAGGCCATACGCCAGCAAGTGCAGGCACTTGCAGCAAAGCTCGCCAGAATTGATCCCCACTGAAGGCCAAAACAGAAAAAAGGACCTACAAACACGCTGGAATGGAGACAACATCAAAGGAATTGCAATTGCAGGAGTAAAAAGATAATTTGGGAAATTTAGTGACTCTAAGAAAATAGCCCGTGGTTTTATCAGGTGCAGTGCAAAGGACCAAAATGTGCCAAAACTAAGCTCACAGATGTTGCAAAAGCAGGGGAAAAAGTCAAGGAGGAAGACACAACTTAGGGGGCAAGATATGAAGGACATGGCATGAATACTTAAAACAAACAAAAAAAAAAAAAAAAAAAATCTTTCCCAAAGTCAAAGCCATCAAAATGCAGGCAGGCCATACGCCAGCAAGTGCAGGCACATGCAGCAAAGCTTGCCAAAATTGATCCCCATTGAAGGCCAAAACAGAAAAGAAGGACCTACAAACACGCTGGCATGGAGACAACATCAAAGGAATTGCAATTGCAGGAGAAAAATGAAAATTTGGGAAATTTAGTGACTCTTAGAAAATGGCCCGTGATTTTATCAGGTGCAGTGCAAAGGACCAAAAGGTGCCAAAATTAAGCTCACAGATATTGCAAAAGCAGGGGAAAAAGTCAAGGAGGAAGACACAACTTAGGGGGCAAGATGTGAGGGACATGGCATGAATACTTAAAATAATAAAAAAAAAGAAAAGAAAAAATCTTTCCCAAAGTCAAAGCCATCAAAATGCAGGCAGGCCATACGCCACCAAGGGCAGGCACATGCAGCAAAGCTTGCCAAAATTGATCCCCACTGAAGGCCAAAACAGAAAAGAAGGACCTACAAACACGCTGGAAAGGAGTCAACATCAAAAGAAATTGCAATTGGAGGAGAAAAAAAGAAAATTTGGGAAATTTAGTGACTCTAAGAAAATGGCCTGGCAGTATATCATGTGCAGTGCAAAGGACCAAAGATGCCAAAACTAAGCTCACAGATGTTGCAAAAGCAGGGGAAAAAGTCAAGGAGGAAGACACATCTTAGGGGGCAAGATGTGAGGGACATGGCATGAACACTTAAAATAATAAAAAAAAAAAAAAGAAAAAATCTTTCCCAAAGTCAAAGCCATCAAAATGCAGGCAGGCCATACGCCACCAAGGGCAGGCACATGCAGAAAAGCTTGCCAAAATTGATCCCCACTGAAGGCCAAAACAGAAAAAAGGACCTACAAACACGCTGGAATGGAGACAACATCAAAGGAATTGCAATTGCAGGAGTAAAAAGATAATTTGGGAAATTTAGTGACTCTAAGAAAATAGCCCGTGGTTTTATCAGGTGCAGTGCAAAGGACCAAAATGTGCCAAAACTAAGCTCACAGATGTTGCAAAAGCAGGGGAAAAAGTCAAGGAGGAAGACACAACTTAGGGGGCAAGATATGAGGGACATGGCATGAATACTTAAAATAATAAAAAAAAAATAAAAAAAATCTTTCCCAAAGTCAAAGCCATCAATATGCAGGCAGGCCATACGCCAGCAAGTGCAGGCACATGCAGCAAAGCTTGCCAAAATTGATCCCCACTGAAGGCCAAAACAGAAAACAAGGACCTACAAACACGCAGGAATGGAGACAACATCAAAGGAATTGCAATTGGAGGAGAAAAAAGAAAATTTGGGAAATTTAGTGACTCTAAGAAAATGGCCTGGCAGTATATCATGTGCAGTGCAAAGGACCAAAGATGCCAAAACTAAGCTCACAGATATTGCAAAAGCAGGGGAAAAAGTCAAGGAGGAAGACAGAACTTAGGGGGCAAGATATGAGGGACATGGCATGAACACTTCAGAAAACAACCAAAAAAAGAAAAAAATCTTTCCCAAAGTCAAAGCCATCAAAAGGCATGGCCTGCCATCAAGTGCAGGGACATGCACCAAAGATTCCTCTATTGGTCCCCATTGAAATCGCAAGATTCCTTTTCCCTTCCCGAAAGGAAATTTCATTTCCTTTCGGGAAGGGAGAAGGAATCTTGCGGATCCCAAAAGAAAGGCTTACAAACACTCTGGAAAGGAGATAGGTTCAAATGAAATGAAATTGGAAAAAGCAGAAAATCGGGACTTATCGTCTCTTCAAATAATAGGCTGTGAGGAAATCAGCTGCATTGCAAAGGACGAAAAGGTGCCAAAACTAAGCTCACAGATGTTGCAAAAGCAGGGGAAAAAGTCAAGGAGGAAGACACAACTTAGGGGGCAAGATGTGAGGGACATGGCATGAATACTTAAAACAAAAAAGAAATAAAAAAGAAAAAATCTTTCCCAAAGTCAACGCCATCAAAATGCAGGCAGGCCATACGCCAGCAAGTGCAGGCACTTTCAGCAAAGCTTGCCAAAATTGATCCCCACTGAAGGCCAAAACAGAAAAGAAGGACCTACAAACACGCTGGCATGGAGACAACATCAAAGGAATTGCAATAGCAGGAGAAAAATGAAAATTTGGGCAATTTAGTGACTCTAAGAAAATGGCCCGGGGTTTTATCAGGTGCAGTGCAAAGGACCAAAAGGTGCCAAAACTAAGCTCACAGATGTTGCAAAAGCAGGGGAAAAAGTCAAGGAGGAAGACACAACTTAGGGGGCAAGATATGAGGGACATGGCATGAATACTTAAAATAATAAAAAAAAAAATAAAAAAAATCTTTCCCAAAGTCAAAGCCATCAAAATGCAGGCAGGCCATACGCCACCAAGGGCAGGCACATGCAGCAAAGCTTGCCAAAATTGATCCCCACTGAAGGCCAAAACAGAAAAGAAGGACCTACAAACACGCTTGAATGGAGACAATATCAAAGGATTTGCAATGAGAGGAGAAAAAAAGAAAATTTGGGAAATTTAGTGACTCTAAGAAAATGGCCTGGCAGTATATCATGTGCAGTGCAAAGGACCAAAGATGCCAAAACTAAGCTCACAGATGTTGCAAAAGCAGGGGAAAAAGTCAAGGAGGAAGACAGAACTTAGGGGGCAAGATATGAGGGACATGGCATGAACACTTCAGAAAACAACCAAAAAAAGAAAAAAATCTTTCCCAAAGTCAAAGCCATCAAAAGGCATGGCCTGCCATCAAGTGCAGGGACATGCACCAAAGATTCCTCTATTGGTCCCCATTGAAATCGCAAGATTCCTTTTCCCTTCCCGAAAGGAAATGAAATTTCCTTTCGGGAATGGAAAAGGGATCTTGCGGATCCCAAAAGAAAGGCTTACAAACACTCTGGAAAAGAGATAGGTTCAAATGAAATGCAATTGAAAAATGCAGAACATCGGGACTTATCGTCTCTTCAAAAAATAGGCTGTGAGGAAATCAGCTGCATTGCAAAGGACCAAAAGATGCCAAAACTAAGCTCACAGATGTTGCAAAAGCAGGGGAAAAAGTCAAGGAGGAAGACACAACTTAGGGGGCAAGATGTGAGGGACATGGCATGAACACTTAAAATAATAAAAAAAAAAAAAAGAAAAAATCTTTCCCAAAGTCAAAGCCATCAAAATGCAGGCAGGCCATACGCCAGCAAGTGCAGGCACTTGCAGCAAAGCTCGCCAGAATTGATCCCCACTGAAGGCCAAAACAGAAAAAAGGACCTACAAACACGCTGGAATGGAGACAACATCAAAGGAATTGCAATTGCAGGAGTAAAAAGATAATTTGGGAAATTTAGTGACTCTAAGAAAATAGCCCGTGGTTTTATCAGGTGCAGTGCAAAGGACCAAAATGTGCCAAAACTAAGCTCACAGATGTTGCAAAAGCAGGGGAAAAAGTCAAGGAGGAAGACACAACTTAGGGGGCAAGATATGAGGGACATGGC
The DNA here is from genome assembly GCA_021963965.1 of Artemisiospiza belli. NCBI lineage: Eukaryota > Metazoa > Chordata > Aves > Passeriformes > Passerellidae > Artemisiospiza > Artemisiospiza belli. The sequence goes on from JAKDEW010000725.1 coordinate 114,045, forward strand.
ATGAATACTTAAAATAATAAAAAAAAAAAAAAAAAAATCTTTCCCAAAGTCAAAGCCATCAATATGCAGGCAGGCCATACGCCAGCAAGTGCAGGCACATGCAGCAAAGCTTGCCAAAATTGATCCCCACTGAAGGCCAAAACAGAAAAGAAGGACCTACAAACACGCTGGAATGGAGACAACATCAAAGGAATTGCAATTGGAGGAGAAAAAAAGAAAATTTGGGAAATTTAGTGACTCTAAGAAAATGGCCTGGCAGTATATCATGTGCAGTGCAAAGGACCAAAGATGCCAAAACTAAGCTCACAGATATTGCAAAAGCAGGGGAAAAAGTCAAGGAGGAAGACACAACTTAGGGGGCAAGATATGAAGGACATGGCATGAATACTTAAAACAAACAAAAAAAAAAAATAGAAAAAATCTTTCCCAAAGTCAAAGCCATCAAAATGCAGGCAGGCCATACACCACCAATGGCAGGCACATGCAGCAAAGCTTGCCAAAATTGATCCCCACTGAAGGCCAAAACAGAAAACAAGGACTTACAAACACGCTGGCATGGAGACAACATCAAAGGAATTGCAATTGCAGGAGAAAAATGAAAATTTGGGAAATTTAGTGACTCTTAGAAAATGGCCCGTGGTTCTATCAGGTGCAGTGCAAAGGACCAAAAGGTGCCAAAACTAAGCTCACAGATGTTGCAAAAGCAGGGGAAAAAGTCAAGGGGGAAGACACAACTTAGGGGGCAAGATGTGAGGGACATGGCATGAATACTTAAAATAATAAAAAAAAAGAAAAGAAAAAATCTTTCCCAAAGTCAAAGCCATCAAAATGCAGGCAGGCCATACGCCACCAAGGGCAGGCACATGCAGCAAAGCTTGCCAAAATTGATCCCCACTGAAGGCCAAAACAGAAAAGAAGGACCTACAAACACGCTGGAAAGGAGTCAACATCAAAGGAATTGCAATTGGAGGAGAAAAAAAGAAAATTTGGGAAATTTAGTGACTCTAAGAAAATGGCCTGGGTTTATATCAGGTGCAGTGCAAAGGACCAAAAGATGCCAAAACTAAGCTCACAGATGTTGCAAAAGCAGGGGAAAAAGTCAAGGAGGAAGACACAACTTAGGGGGCAAGATGTGAGGGACATGGCATGAATACTTAAAATAATAAAAAAAAAAAAAAAGAAAAAATCTTTCCCAAAGTCAAAGCCATCAAAATGCAGGCAGGCCATATGCCACCAAGGGCAGGCACATGCAGCAAAGCTTGCCAAAATTGATCCCCACTGAAGGCAAAACAGCAAAGAAGGACTTGGAAACACGCTGGAATGGAGACAACATCAAAGGAATTGCAATTGGAGGAGAAAAAAAGAAAATTTTGGAAATTTAGTGACTCTTAGAAAATGGCCCGGGATTTTATCAGGTGCAGTGCAAAGGACCAAAAGGTGCTAAAACTAAGCTCACAGATGTTGCAAAACAGGGGAAAAAGTCAAGGAGGAAGACACAACTTAGGGGGCAAGATATGAAGGACATGGCATGAATACTTAAAACAAACAAAAAAAAGAAAAAATATTTTCCAAAGCCAAAACCATCAAAATGCAGGCAGGCCATACGCCAGCAAGTGCAGGCACATGCAGCAAAGCTTGCCAAAATTGATCCCCACTGAAGGCCAAAACAGAAAATAAGGACCTACAAACACGCTGGAATGGAGACAACATCAAAGGAATTGCAATTGCAGGAGAAAAATGAAAATTTGGGAAATTTAGTGACTCTTAGAAAATGGCCCGTGGTTTTATCAGGTGCAGTGCAAAGGACCAAAAGGTGCCAAAACTAAGCTCACAGATGTTGCAAAAGCAGGGGAAAAAGTCAAGGAGGAAGACACAACTTAGGGGGCAAGATGTGAGGGACATGGCATGAATACTTACAATAATAAAAAAATGAAGAAGAAAAAATCTTTCCCAAAGTCAAAGCCATCAAAATGCAGGCAGGCCATACGCCACCAAGGGCAGGCACATGCAGCAAAGCTTGCCAAAATTGATCCCCACTGAAGGCCAAAACAGAAAACAAGGACCTACAAACACGCTGGAATGGAGACAACATCAAAGGAATTGCAATTGGAGGAGAAAAAAAGAAAATTTGGGAAATTTAGTGACTCTAAGAAAATGGCCTGGCAGTATATCATGTGCAGTGCAAAGGACCAAAGATGCCAAAACTAAGCTCACAGATGTTGCAAAAGCAGGGGAAAAAGTCAAGGAGGAAGACAGAACTTAGGGGGCAAGATATGAGGGACATGGCATGAACACTTCAGAAAACAACCAAAAAAAGAAAAAAATCTTTCCCAAAGTCAAAGCCATCAAAAGGCATGGCCTGCCATCAAGTGCAGGGACATGCACCAAAGATTCCTCTATTGGTCCCCATTGAAATCGCAAGATTCCTTTTCCCTTCCCGAAAGGAAATGAAATTTCCTTTCGGGAATGGAAAAGGGATCTTGCGGATCCCAAAAGAAAGGCTTACAAACACTCTGGAAAAGAGATAGGTTCAAATGAAATGCAATTGAAAAAAGCAGAACATCGGGACTTATCGTCTCTTCAAAAAATAGGCTGTGAGGAAATCAGCTGCATTGCAAAGGACCAAAAGATGCCAAAACTAAGCTCACAGATGTTGCAAAAGCAGGGGAAAAAGTCAAGGAGGAAGACACAACTTAGGGGGCAAGATGTGAGGGACATGGCATGAACACTTAAAATAATAAAAAAAAAAAAAAGAAAAAATCTTTCCCAAAGTCAAAGCCATCAAAATGCAGGCAGGCCATACGCCACCAAGGGCAGGCACATGCAGAAAAGCTTGCCAAAATTGATCCCCACTGAAGGCCAAAACAGAAAAAAGGACCTACAAACACGCTGGAATGGAGACAACATCAAAGGAATTGCAATTGCAGGAGTAAAAAGATAATTTGGGAAATTTAGTGACTCTAAGAAAATAGCCCGTGGTTTTATCAGGTGCAGTGCAAAGGACCAAAATGTGCCAAAACTAAGCTCACAGATGTTGCAAAAGCAGGGGAAAAAGTCAAGGAGGAAGACACAACTTAGGGGGCAAGATATGAGGGACATGGCATGAATACTTAAAATAATAAAAAAAAAAATAAAAAAAATCTTTCCCAAAGTCAAAGCCATCAATATGCAGGCAGGCCATACGCCAGCAAGTGCAGGCACATGCAGCAAAGCTTGCCAAAATTGATCCCCACTGAAGGCCAAAACAGAAAAGAAGGACCTACAAACACGCTGGAATGGAGACAACATCAAAGGAATTGCAATTGGAGGAGAAAAAAAGAAAATTTGGGAAATTTAGTGACTCTAAGAAAATGGCCTGGCAGTATATCATGTGCAGTGCAAAGGACCAAAGATGCCAAAACTAAGCTCACAGATATTGCAAAAGCAGGGGAAAAAGTCAAGGAGGAAGACACAACTTAGGGGGCAAGATATGAAGGACATGGCATGAATACTTAAAACAAACAAAAAAAAAAAAAAAAAAAAATCTTTCCCAAAGTCAAAGCCATCAAAATGCAGGCAGGCCATACGCCAGCAAGTGCAGGCACATGCAGCAAAGCTTGCCAAAATTGATCCCCACTGAAGGCCAAAACAGAAAAGAAGGACCTACAAACACGCTGGAATGGAGACAACATCAAAGGAATTGCAATTGGAGGAGAAAAAAGAAAATTTGGGAAATTTAGTGACTCTAAGAAAATGGCCTGGCAGTATATCATGTGCAGTGCAAAGGACCAAAGATGCCAAAACTAAGCTCACAGATGTTGCAAAAGCAGGGGAAAAAGTCAAGGAGGAAGACAGAACTTAGGGGGCAAGATATGAGGGACATGGCATGAACACTTCAGAAAAAACCAAAAAAAGAAAAAAATCTTTCCCAAAGTCAAAGCCATCAAAAGGCATGGCCTGCCATGAAGTGCAGGGACATGCACCAAAGATTCCTCTATTGGTCCCCATTGAAATCGCAAGATTCCTTTTCCCTTCCCGAAAGGAAATGAAATTTCCTTTCGGAGAATGGAAAAGGGATCTTGCGGATCCCAAAAGAAAGGCTTACAAACACTCTGGAAAGGAGATAGGTTCAAATGAAATGCAATTGAAAAAGCAGAACATCGGGACTTATCGTCTCTTCAAAAATAGGCTGTGAGGAAATCAGCTGCATTGCAAAGGACCAAAAGGTGCCAAAACTAAGCTCACAGATGTTGCAAAAGCAGGGGAAAAAGTCAAGGAGGAAGACACAACTTAGGGGGCAAGATGTGAGGGACATGGCATGAATAGTTAAAATAATAAAAAAAAAAAAAAGAAAAAATCTTTCCCAAAGTCAAAGCCATCAAAATGCAGGCAGGCCATACGCCAGCAAGTGCAGGCACTTGCAGCAAAGCTCGCCAGAATTGATCCCCACTGAAGGCCAAAACAGAAAAAAGGACCTACAAACACACTGGAATGGAGACAACATCAAAGGAATTGCAATTGCAGGAGTAAAAAGATAATTTGGGAAATTTAGTGACTCTAAGAAAATAGCCCGTGGTTTTATCAGGTGCAGTGCAAAGGACCAAAAGGTGCCAAAACTAGGTGCCAAAACTAAGCTCACAGATGTTGCAAAAGCAGGGGAAAAAGTCAAGGAGGAAGACACAACTTAGGGGGCAAGACATGAGGGACATGGCATGAATACTTAAAATAATAAAAAAAAAAATAAAAAAAATCTTTCCCAAAGTCAAAGCCATCAATATGCAGGCAGGCCATACGCCAGCAAGTGCAGGCACATGCAGCAAAGCTTGCCAAAATTGATCCCCACTGAAGGCCAAAACAGAAAGAAGGACCTACAAACACGCTGGAATGGAGACAACATCAAAGGAATTGCAATTGGAGGAGAAAAAAAGAAAATTTGGGAAATTTAGTGACTCTAAGAAAATGGCCTGGCAGTATATCATGTGCAGTGCAAAGGACCAAAGATGCCAAAACTAAGCTCACAGATATTGCAAAAGCAGGGGAAAAAGTCAAGGAGGAAGACACAACTTAGGGGGCAAGATATGAAGGACATGGCATGAATACTTAAAACAAACAAAAAAAAAAAAAAAAAAAAATCTTTCCCAAAGTCAAAGCCATCAAAATGCAGGCAGGCCATACGCCAGCAAGTGCAGGCACATGCAGCAAAGCTTGCCAAAATTGATCCCCATTGAAGGCCAAAACAGAAAAGAAGGACCTACAAACACGCTGGCATGGAGACAACATCAAAGGAATTGCAAATGCAGGAGAAAAATGAAAATTTGGGAAATTTAGTGACTCTTAGAAAATGGCCCGTGATTTTATCAGGTGCAGTGCAAAGGACCAAAAGGTGCCAAAACTAAGCTCACAGATGTTGCAAAAGCAGGGGAAAAAGTCAAGGAGGAAGACACAACTTAGGGGGCAAGATGTGAGGGACATGGCATGAATACTTAAAATAATAAAAAAAAAGAAAAGAAAAAATCTTTCCCAAAGTCAAAGCCATCAAAATGCAGGCAGGCCATACGCCACCAAGGGCAGGCACATGCAGCAAAGCTTGCCAAAATTGATCCCCACTGAAGGCCAAAACAGAAAAGAAGGACCTACAAACACGCTGGAAAGGAGTCAACATCAAAAGAAATTGCAATTGGAGGAGAAAAAAAGAAAATTTGGGAAATTTAGTGACTCTAAGAAAATGGCCTGGCAGTATATCATGTGCAGTGCAAAGGACCAAAGATGCCAAAACTAAGCTCACAGATGTTGCAAAAGCAGGGGAAAAAGTCAAGGAGGAAGACACAACTTAGGGGGCAAGATGTGAGGGACATGGCATGAATACTTAAAACAAAAAAGAAATAAAAAAGAAAAAATCTTTCCCAAAGTCAACGCCATCAAAATGCAGGCAGGCCATACGCCAGCAAGTGCAGGCACTTTCAGCAAAGCTTGCCAAAATTGATCCCCACTGAAGGCCAAAACAGAAAAGAAGGACCTACAAACACGCTGGCATGGAGACAACATCAAAGGAATTGCAATAGCAGGAGAAAAATGAAAATTTGGGCAATTTAGTGACTCTAAGAAAATGGCCCAGGGTTTTATCAGCTGCATTGCAAAGGACCAAAAGGTGCCAAAACTAAGCTCACAGATGTTGCAAAAGCAGGGGAAAAAGTCAAGGAGGAAGACACAACTTAGGGGGCAAGATATGAGGGACATGGCATGAATACTTAAAATAATAAAAAAAAAAAATAAAAAAAATCTTTCCCAAAGTCAAAGCCATCAAAATGCAGGCAGGCCATACGCCACCAAGGGCAGGCACATGCAGCAAAGCTTGCCAAAATTGATCCCCACTGAAGGCCAAAACAGAAAAGAAGGACCTACAAACACGCTGGAATGGAGACAATATCAAAGGATTTGCAATGAGAGGAGAAAAAAAGAAAATTTGGGAAATTTAGTGACTCTAAGAAAATGGCCTGGCAGTATATCATGTGCAGTGCAAAGGACCAAAGATGCCAAAACTAAGCTCACAGATGTTGCAAAAGCAGGGGGAAAAAGTCAAGGAGGAAGACAGAACTTAGGGGGCAAGATATGAGGGACATGGCATGAACACTTCAGAAAACAACCAAAAAAAGAAAAAAATCTTTCCCAAAGTCAAAGCCATCAAAAGGCATGGCCTGCCATCAAGTGCAGGGACATGCACCAAAGATTCCTCTATTGGTCCCCATTGAAATTGCAAGATTCCTTTTCCCTTCCCGAAAGGAAATGAAATTTCCTTTCGGGAATGGAAAAGGGATCTTGCGGATCCCAAAAGAAAGGCTTACAAACACTCTGGAAAAGAGATAGGTTCAAATGAAATGCAATTGAAAAATGCAGAACATCGGGACTTATCGTCTCTTCAAAAAATAGGCTGTGAGGAAATCAGCTGCATTGCAAAGGACCAAAAGATGCCAAAACTAAGCTCACAGATGTTGCAAAGCAGGGGAAAAAGTCAAGGAGGAAGACACAACTTAGGGGGCAAGATGTGAGGGACATGGCATGAACACTTAAAATAATAAAAAAAAAAAAAAGAAAAAATCTTTCCCAAAGTCAAAGCCATCAAAATGCAGGCAGGCCATACGCCAGCAAGTGCAGGCACTTGCAGCAAAGCTCGCCAGAATTGATCCCCACTGAAGGCCAAAACAGAAAAAAGGACCTACAAACACGCTGGAATGGAGACAACATCAAAGGAATTGCAATTGCAGGAGTAAAAAGATAATTTGGGAAATTTAGTGACTCTAAGAAAATAGCCCGTGGTTTTATCAGGTGCAGTGCAAAGGACCAAAAGGTGCCAAAACTAAGCTCACAGATGTTGCAAAAGCAGGGGAAAAAGTCAAGGAGGAAGACACAACTTAGGGGGCAAGATATGAAGGACATGGCATGAATACTTAAAACAAACAAAAAAAAAAAAAAAAAAAAATCTTTCCCAAAGTCAAAGCCATCAAAATGCAGGCAGGCCATACGCCAGCAAGTGCAGGCACATGCAGCAAAGCTTGCCAAAATTGATCCCCATTGAAGGCCAAAACAGAAAAGAAGGACCTACAAACACGCTGGCATGGAGACAACATCAAAGGAATTGCAATTGCAGGAGAAAAATGAAAATTTGGGAAATTTAGTGACTCTTAGAAAATGGCCCGTGATTTTATCAGGTGCAGTGCAAAGGACCAAAGATGCCAAAACTAAGCTCACAGATGTTGCAAAAGCAGGGGAAAAAGTCAAGGAGGAAGACACAACTTAGGGGGCAAGATGTGAGGGACATGGCATGAACACTTAAAATAATAAAAAAAAAAAAAAGAAAAAATCTTTCCCAAAGTCAAAGCCATCAAAATGCAGGCAGGCCATACGCCACCAAGGGCAGGCACATGCAGAAAAGCTTGCCAAAATTGATCCCCACTGAAGGCCAAAACAGAAAAAAGGACCTACAAACACGCTGGAATGGAGACAACATCAAAGGAATTGCAATTGCAGGAGTAAAAAGATAATTTGGGAAATTTAGTGACTCTAAGAAAATAGCCCGTGGTTTTATCAGGTGCAGTGCAAAGGACCAAAATGTGCCAAAACTAAGCTCACAGATGTTGCAAAAGCAGGGGAAAAAGTCAAGGAGGAAGACACAACTTAGGGGGCAAGATATGAGGGACATGGCATGAATACTTAAAATAATAAAAAAAAAAAATAAAAAAAATCTTTCCCAAAGTCAAAGCCATCAATATGCAGGCAGGCCATACGCCAGCAAGTGCAGGCACATGCAGCAAAGCTTGCCAAAATTGATCCCCACTGAAGGCCAAAACAGAAAACAAGGACCTACAAACACGCAGGAATGGAGACAACATCAAAGGAATTGCAATTGGAGGAGAAAAAAAGAAAATTTGGGAAATTTAGTGACTCTAAGAAAATGGCCTGGCAGTATATCATGTGCAGTGCAAAGGACCAAAGATGCCAAAACTAAGCTCACAGATATTGCAAAAGCAGGGGAAAAAGTCAAGGAGGAAGACAGAACTTAGGGGGCAAGATATGAGGGACATGGCATGAACACTTCAGAAAACAACCAAAAAAAGAAAAAAATCTTTCCCAAAGTCAAAGCCATCAAAAGGCATGGCCTGCCATCAAGTGCAGGGACATGCACCAAAGATTCCTCTATTGGTCCCCATTGAAATCGCAAGATTCCTTTTCCCTTCCCGAAAGGAAATTTCATTTCCTTTCGGGAAGGGAGAAGGAATCTTGCGGATCCCAAAAGAAAGGCTTACAAACACTCTGGAAAGGAGATAGGTTCAAATGAAATGAAATTGGAAAAAGCAGAAAATCGGGACTTATCGTCTCTTCAAATAATAGGCTGTGAGGAAATCAGCTGCATTGCAAAGGACGAAAAGGTGCCAAAACTAAGCTCACAGATGTTGCAAAAGCAGGGGAAAAAGTCAAGGAGGAAGACACAACTTAGGGGGCAAGATGTGAGGGACATGGCATGAATACTTACAATAATAAAAAAATGAAGAAGAAAAAATCTTTCCCAAAGTCAAAGCCATCAAAATGCAGGCAGGCCATACGCCACCAAGGGCAGGCACATGCAGCAAAGCTTGCCAAAATTGATCCCCACTGAAGGCCAAAACAGAAAACAAGGACCTACAAACACGCTGGAATGGAGACAACATCAAAGGAATTGCAATTGGAGGAGAAAAAAAGAAAATTTGGGAAATTTAGTGACTCTAAGAAAATGGCCTGGCAGTATATCATGTGCAGTGCAAAGGACCAAAGATGCCAAAACTAAGCTCACAGATGTTGCAAAAGCAGGGGAAAAAGTCAAGGAGGAAGACAGAACTTAGGGGGCAAGATATGAGGGACATGGCATGAACACTTCAGAAAACAACCAAAAAAAGCAAAAAATCTTTCCCAAAGTCAAAGACATCAAAAGGCATGGCCTGCCATGAAGTGCAGGGACATGCACCAAAGATTCCTCTATTGGTCCCCATTGAAATCGCAAGATTCCTTTTCCCTTCCCGAAAGGAAATGAAATTTCCTTTCGGGAATGGAAAAGGGATCTTGCGGATCCCAAAAGAAAGGCTTACAAACACTCTGGAAAAGAGATAGGTTCAAATGAAATGCAATTGAAAAAAGCAGAACATCGGGACTTATCGTCTCTTCAAAAAATAGGCTGTGAGGAAATCAGCTGCATTGCAAAGGACCAAAAGATGCCAAAACTAAGCTCACAGATGTTGCAAAAGCAGGGGAAAAAGTCAAGGAGGAAGACACAACTTAGGGGGCAAGATGTGAGGGACATGGCATGAACACTTAAAATAATAAAAAAAAAAAAAAGAAAAAATCTTTCCCAAAGTCAAAGCCATCAAAATGCAGGCAGGCCATACGCCAGCAAGTGCAGGCACTTGCAGCAAAGCTCGCCAGAATTGATCCCCACTGAAGGCCAAAACAGAAAAAAGGACCTACAAACACGCTGGAATGGAGACAACATCAAAGGAATTGCAATTGCAGGAGTAAAAAGATAATTTGGGAAATTTAGTGACTCTAAGAAAATAGCCCGTGGTTTTATCAGGTGTAGTGCAAAGGACCAAAATGTGCCAAAACTAAGCTCACAGATGTTGCAAAAGCAGGGGAAAAAGTCAAGGAGGAAGACACAACTTAGGGGGCAAGATATGAGGGACATGGCATGAATACTTAAAATAATAAAAAAAAAAAAAAAAAAAATCTTTCCCAAAGTCAAAGCCATCAATATGCAGGCAGGCCATACGCCAGCAAGTGCAGGCACATGCAGTAAAGCTTGCCAAAATTGATCCCCACTGAAGGCCAAAACAGAAAAGAAGGACCTACAAACACGCTGGAATGGAGACAACATCAAAGGAATTGCAATTGGAGGAGAAAAAAAGAAAATTTGGGAAATTTAGTGACTCTAAGAAAATGGCCTGGCAGTATATCATGTGCAGTGCAAAGGACCAAAAGATGCCAAAACTAAGCTCACAGATGTTGCAAAAGCAGGGGAAAAAGTCAAGGAGGAAGACACAACTTAGGGGGCAAGATGTGAGGGACATGGCATGAATACTTAAAATAATAAAAAAAAAAAAAAAGAAAAAATCTTTCCCAAAGTCAAAGCCATCAAAATGCAGGCAGGCCATATGCCACCAAGGGCAGGCACATGCAGCAAAGCTTGCCAAAATTGATCCCCACTGAAGGCAAAACAGCAAAGAAGGACTTGGAAACACGCTGGAATGGAGACAACATCAAAGGAATTGCAATTGGAGGAGAAAAAAAGAAAATTTTGGAAATTTAGTGACTCTTAGAAAATGGCCCGGGATTTTATCAGGTGCAGTGCAAAGGACCAAAAGGTGCTAAAACTAAGCTCACAGATGTTGCAAAACAGGGGAAAAAAGTCAAGGAGGAAGACACAACTTAGGGGGCAAGATATGAAGGACATGGCATGAATACTTAAAACAAACAAAAAAAAAATAGAAAAAATATTTTCCAAAGCCAAAACCATCAAAATGCAGGCAGGCCATACGCCAGCAAGTGCAGGCACATGCAGCAAAGCTTGCCAAAATTGATCCCCACTGAAGGCCAAAACAGAAAATAAGGACCTACAAACACGCTGGAATGGAGACAACATCAAAGGAATTGCAATTGCAGGAGAAAAATGAAAATTTGGGAAATTTAGTGACTCTTAGAAAATGGCCCGTGGTTTTATCAGGTGCAGTGCAAAGGACCAAAATGTGCCAAAACTAAGCTCACAGATGTTGCAAAAGCAGGGGAAAAAGTCAAGGAGGAAGACACAACTTAGGGGGCAAGATGTGAGGGACATGGCATGAATACTTACAATAATAAAAAAATGAAGAAGAAAAAATCTTTCCCAAAGTCAAAGCCATCAAAATGCAGGCAGGCCATACGCCACCAAGGGCAGGCACATGCAGCAAAGCTTGCCAAAATTGATCCCCACTGAAGGCCAAAACAGAAAACAAGGACCTACAAACACGCTGGAATGGAGACAACATCAAAGGAATTGCAATTGGAGGAGAAAAAAAGAAAATTTGGGAAATTTAGTGACTCTAAGAAAATGGCCTGGCAGTATATCATGTGCAGTGCAAAGGACCAAAGATGCCAAAACTAAGCTCACAGATGTTGCAAAAGCAGGGGAAAAAGTCAAGGAGGAAGACAGAACTTAGGGGGCAAGATATGAGGGACATGGCATGAACACTTCAGAAAACAACCAAAAAAAGAAAAAAATCTTTCCCAAAGTCAAAGACATCAAAAGGCATGGCCTGCCATGAAGTGCAGGGACATGCACCAAAGATTCCTCTATTGGTCCCCATTGAAATCGCAAGATTCCTTTTCCCTTCCCGAAAGGAAATGAAATTTCCTTTCGGGAATGGAAAAGGGATCTTGCGGATCCCAAAAGAAAGGCTTACAAACACTCTGGAAAAGAGATAGGTTCAAATGAAATGCAATTGAAAAAAGCAGAACATCGGGACTTATCGTCTCTTCAAAAAATAGGCTGTGAGGAAAATCAGCTGCATTGCAAAGGACCAAAAGATGCCAAAACTAAGCTCACAGATGTTGCAAAAGCAGGGGAAAAAGTCAAGGAGGAAGACACAACTTAGGGGGCAAGATGTGAGGGACATGGCATGAACACTTAAAATAATAAAAAAAAAAAAAAGAAAAAATCTTTCCCAAAGTCAAAGCCATCAAAATGCAGGCAGGCCATACGCCAGCAAGTGCAGGCACTTGCAGCAAAGCTCGCCAGAATTGATCCCCACTGAAGGCCAAAACAGAAAAAAGGACCTACAAACACGCTGGAATGGAGACAACATCAAAGGAATTGCAATTGCAGGAGTAAAAAGATAATTTGGGAAATTTAGTGACTCTAAGAAAATAGCCCGTGGTTTTATCAGGTGTAGTGCAAAGGACCAAAATGTGCCAAAACTAAGCTCACAGATGTTGCAAAAGCAGGGGAAAAAGTCAAGGAGGAAGACACAACTTAGGGGGCAAGATATGAGGGACATGGCATGAATACTTAAAATAATAAAAAAAAAAAAAAAAAAAATCTTTCCCAAAGTCAAAGCCATCAATATGCAGGCAGGCCATACGCCAGCAAGTGCAGGCACATGCAGCAAAGCTTGCCAAAATTGATCCCCACTGAAGGCCAAAACAGAAAAGAAGGACCTACAAACACGCTGGAATGGAGACAACATCAAAGGAATTGCAATTGGAGGAGAAAAAAAGAAAATTTGGGAAATTTAGTGACTCTAAGAAAATGGCCTGGCAGTATATCATGTGCAGTGCAAAGGACCAAAGATGCCAAAACTAAGCTCACAGATATTGCAAAAGCAGGGGAAAAAGTCAAGGAGGAAGACACAACTTAGGGGGCAAGATATGAAGGACATGGCATGAATACTTAAAACAAACAAAAAAAAAAAATAGAAAAAATCTTTCCCAAAGTCAAAGCCATCAAAATGCAGGCAGGCCATACGCCAGCAAGTGCAGGCACATGCAGCAAAGCTTGCCAAAATTGATCCCCACTGAAGGCCAAAACAGAAAAGAAGGACCTACAAACACGCCGGAATGGAGACAACATCAAAGGAATTGCAATTGCAGGAGAAAAATGAAAATTTGGGAAATTTAGTGACTCTTAGAAAATGGCCCGTGGTTTTATCAGGTGCAGTGCAAAGGACCAAAAGGTGCCAAAACTAAGCTCACAGATGTTGCAAAAGCAGGGGAAAAAGTCAAGGAGGAAGACACAACTTAGGGGGCAAGATGTGAGGGACATGGCATGAATACTTAAAATAATAAAAAAAAAGAAAAGAAAAAATCTTTCCCAAAGTCAAAGCCATCAAAATGCAGGCAGGCCATACGCCACCAAGGGCAGGCACATGCAGCAAAGCTTGCCAACATTGATCCCCACTGAAGGCCAAAACAGAAAAGAAGGACCTACAAACACGCTGGAAAGGAGTCAACATCAAAGGAATTGCAATTGGAGGAGAAAAAAAGAAAATTTGGGAAATTTAGCGACTCTAAGAAAATGGCCTGGGTTTATATCAGGTGCAGTGCAAAGGACCAAAAGATGCCAAAACTAAGCTCACAGATGTTGCAAAAGCAGGGGAAAAAGTCAAGGAGGAAGACACAACTTAGGGGGCAAGATGTGAGGGACATGGCATGAATACTTAAAATAATAAAAAAAAAAAAAAAGAAAAAATCTTTCCCAAAGTCAAAACCATCAAAATGCAGGCCGGCCATATGCCACCAAGGGCAGGCACATGCAGCAAAGCTTGCCAAAATTGATCCCCACTGAAGGCAAAACAGCAAAGAAGGACTTGGAAACACGCTGGAATGGAGACAACATCAAAGGAATTGCAATTGGAGGAGAAAAAAAGAAAATTTTGGAAATTTAGTGACTCTTAGAAAATGGCCCGGGATTTTATCAGGTGCAGTGCAAAGGACCAAAAGGTGCTAAAACTAAGCTCACAGATGTTGCAAAACAGGGGAAAAAGTCAAGGAGGAAGACACAACTTAGGGGGCAAGATATGAAGGACATGGCATGAATACTTAAAACAAACAAAAAAAAAATAGAAAAAATATTTTCCAAAGCCAAAACCATCAAAATGCAGGCAGGCCATACGCCAGCAAGTGCAGGCACATGCAGCAAAGCTTGCCAAAATTGATCCCCACTGAAGGCCAAAACAGAAAAGAAGGACCTACAAACACGCCGGAATGGAGACAACATCAAAGGAATTGCAATTGCAGGAGAAAAATGAAAATTTGGGAAATTTAGTGACTCTTAGAAAATGGCCCGTGGTTTTAACAGGTGCAGTGCAAAGGACCAAAAGGTGCCAAAACTAAGCTCACAGATGTTGCAAAAGCAGGGGAAAAAGTCAAGGAGGAAGACACAACTTAGGGGGCAAGATGTGAGGGACATGGCATGAATACTTAAAATAATAAAAAAAAAGAAAAGAAAAAATCTTTCCCAAAGTCAAAGCCATCAAAATGCAGGCAGGCCATACGCCACCAAGGGCAGGCACATGCAGCAAAGCTTGCCAAAATTGATCCCCACTGAAGGCCAAAACAGAAAAGAAGGACCTACAAACACGCTGGAATGGAGACAACATCAAAGGAATTGCAATTGGAGGAGAAAAAAAGAAAATTTGGGAAATTTAGTGACTCTAAGAAAATGGCCTGGCAGTATATCATGTGCAGTGCAAAGGACCAAAGATGCCAAAACTAAGCTCACAGATGTTGCAAAAGCAGGGGAAAAAGTCAAGGAGGAAGACAGAACTTAGGGGGCAAGATATGAGGGACATGGCATGAACACTTCAGAAAACAACCAAAAAAAGAAAAAAATCTTTCCCAAAGTCAAAGACATCAAAAGGCATGGCCTGCCATCAAGTGCAGGGACATGCACCAAAGATTCCTCTATTGGTCCCCATTGAAATCGCAAGATTCCTTTTCCCTTCCCGAAAGGAAATGAAATTTCCTTTCGGGAATGGAAAAGGGATCTTGCGGATCCCAAAAGAAAGGCTTACAAACACTCTGGAAAAGAGATAGGTTCAAATGAAATGCAATTGAAAAAAGCAGAACATCGGGACTTATCGTCTCTTCAAAAAATAGGCTGTGAGGAAATCAGCTGCATTGCAAAGGACCAAAAGATGCCAAAACTAAGCTCACAGACGTTGCAAAAGCAGGGGAAAAAGTCAAGGAGGAAGACACAACTTAGGGGGCAAGATGTGAGGGACATGGCATGAACACTTAAAATAATAAAAAAATGAAGAAGAAAAAATCTTTCCCAAAGTCAAAGCCATCAAAATGCAGGCAGGCCATACGCCACCAAGGGCAGGCACATGCAGCAAAGCTTGCCAAATTGATCCCCACTGAAGGCCAAAACAGAAAAGAAGGACCTACAAACACGCTGGAATGGAGACAACATCAAAGGAATTGCAATTGCAGGAGAAAAATGAAAATTTGGGAAATTTAGTGACTATAAGAAAATGGCCAGGGGTTTTATCAGGTGCAGTGCAAAAGAGCAAAAGGTGCCAAAACTAAGCTCACAGATGTTGCAAAAGCAGGGGAAAAAGTCAAGGAGGAAGACACAACTTAGGGGGCAAGATGTGAGGGACATGGCATGAACACTTAAAATAATAAAAAAATGAAGAAGAAAAAATCTTTCCCAAAGTCAAAGCCATCAAAATGCAGGCAGGCCATACGCCACCAAGGGCAGGCACATGCAGCAAAGCTTGCCAACATTGATCCCCAGTGAAGGCCAAAACAGAAAAGAAGGACCTACAAACACGCTGGAAAGGAGTCAACATCAAAGGAATTGCAATTGGAGGAGAAAAAAAAAAATTTTGGAAATTTAGTGACTCTAAGAAAATGGCCTGGGTTTATATCAGGCGCAGTGCAAAGGACCAAAAGATGCCAAAACTAAGCTCACAGATGTTGCAAAAGCAGGGGAAAAAGTCAAGGAGGAAGACACAACTTAGGGGACAAGATATGAAGGACATGGCATGAATACTTAAAACAAGCAAAAAAAAAAAAATAGAAAAAATATTTCCCAAAGCCAAAACCATCAAAATGCAGGCAGGCCATACGCCAGCAAGTGCAGGCACATGCAGCAAAGCTTGCCAAAATTGATCCCCACTGAAGGCCAAAACAGAAAAGAAGGACCTACAAACACGCTGGAATGGAGACAACATCAAAGGAATTGCAATTGCAGGAGAAAAATGAAAATTTGGGAAATTTAGTGACTCTTAGAAAATGGCCTGGCAGTATATCATGTGCAGTGCAAAGGACCAAAAGATGCCAAAACTAAGCTCACAGATGTTGCAAAAGCAGGGAAAAAGTCAAGGAGGAGGACAGAACTTAGGGGGCAAGATGTGAGGGACATGGCATGAATACTTAAAATAATAAAAAAAAAAGAAAAGAAAAAATCTTTCCCAAAGTCAAAGCCATCAAAATGCAGGCAGGCCATACGCCACCAAGGGCAGGCACATGCAGCAAAGCTTGCCAAAATTGATCCCCACTGAAGGCCAAAACATAAAAGAAGGACATACAAACACGCTGGAATGGAGACAACATCAAAGGAATTGCAATTGGAGGAGAAAAAAAGAAAATTTGGGAAATTTAGTGACTCTAAGAAAATGGCCTGGCAGTATATCATGTGCAGTGCAAAGGACCAAAGATGCCAAAACTAAGCTCACAGATGTTGCAAAAGCAGGGGAAAAAGTCAAGGAGGAAGACACAACTTAGGGGGCAAGATATGAGGGACATGGCATGAACACTTCAGAAAACAACCAAAAAAAGAAAAAAATCTTTCCCAAAGTCAAAGACATCAAAAGGCATGGCCTGCCATCAAGTGCAGGGACATGCACCAAAGATTCCTCTATTGGTCCCCATTGAAATCGCAAGATTCCTTTTCCCTTCCCGAAAGGAAATGAAATTTCCTTTCGGGAATGGAAAAGGGATCTTGCGGATCCCAAAAGAAAGGCTTACAAACACTCTGGAAAAGAGATAGGTTCAAATGAAATGCAATTGAAAAAAGCAGAACATCGGGACTTATCGTCTCTTCAAAAAATAGGCTGTGAGGAAATCAGCTGCATTGCAAAGGACCAAAAGATGCCAAAACTAAGCTCACAGATGTTGCAAAAGCAGGGGAAAAAGTCAAGGAGGAAGACACAACTTAGGGGGCAAGATATGAGGGACATGGCATGAATACTTAAAATAATAAAAAAAAAAATAAAAAAAATCTTTCCCAAAGTCAAAGCCATCAATATGCAGGCAGGCCATACGCCAGCAAGTGCAGGCACATGCAGAAAAGCTTGCCAAAATTGATCCCCACTGAAGGCCAAAACAGAAAAGAAGGACCTACAAACACGCTGGAATGGAGACAACATCAAAGGAATTGCAATTGCAGGAGAAAAATGAAAATTTGGGAAATTTAGTGACTATAAGAAAATGGCCAGGGGTTTTATCAGGTGCAGTGCAAAAGAGCAAAAGGTGCCAAAACTAAGCTCACAGATGTTGCAAAAGCAGGGGAAAAAGTCAAGGAGGAAGACACAACTTAGTGGGCAAGATGTGAGGGACATGGCATGAACACTTAAAATAATAAAAAAATGAAGAAGAAAAAATCTTTCCCAAAGTCAAAGCCATCAAAATGCAGGCAGGCCATACGCCACCAAGGGCAGGCACATGCAGCAAAGCTTGCCAAAATTGATCCCCACTGAAGGCCAAAACAGAAAAGAAGGACCTACAAACACGCTGGAAAGGAGTCAACATCAAAGGAATTGCAATTGGAGGAGAAAAAAAAAATTTTGGAAATTTAGTGACTCTAAGAAAATGGCCTGGGTTTATATCAGGCGCAGTGCAAAGGACCAAAAGATGCCAAAACTAAGCTCACAGATGTTGCAAAAGCAGGGGAAAAAGTCAAGGAGGAAGACACAACTTAGGGGACAAGATATGAAGGACATGGCATGAATACTTAAAACAAGCAAAAAAAAAAAAATAGAAAAAATATTTCCCAAAGCCAAAACCATCAAAATGCAGGCAGGCCATACGCCAGCAAGTGCAGGCACACGCAGCAAAGCTTGCCAAAATTGATCCCCACTGAAGGCCAAAACAGAAAATAAGGACCTACAAACACGCTGGAATGGAGACAACATCAAAGGAATTGCAATTGCAGGAGAAAAATGAAAATTTGGGAAATTTAGTGACTCTTAGAAAATGGCCCGTGGTTTTATCAGGTGCAGTGCAAAGGACCAAAAGGTGCCAAAACTAAGCTCACAGATGTTGCAAAAGCAGGGGAAAAAGTCAAGGAGGAAGACACAACTTAGGGGGCAAGATGTGAGGGACATGGCATGAATACTTAAAATAATAAAAAAAAAGAAAAGAAAAAATCTTTCCCAAAGTCAAAGCCATCAAAATGCAGGCAGGCCATACGCCACCAAGGGCAGGCACATGCAGCAAAGCTTGCCAAAATTGATCCCCACTGAAGGCCAAAACAGAAAAGAAGGACCTACAAACACGCTGGAAAGGAGTCAACATCAAAGGAATTGCAATTGGAGGAGAAAAAAAAAAATTTTGGAAATTTAGTGACTCTAAGAAAATGGCCTGGGTTTATATCAGGTGCAGTGCAAAGGACCAAAAGATGCCAAAACTAAGCTCACAGATGTTGCAAAAGCAGGGGAAAAAGTCAAGGAGGAAGACACAACTTAGGGGACAAGATATGAGGGACATGGCATGAATACTTAAAATAATAAAAAAATAAAAAAGAAAAAATCTTTCCCAAAGTCAAAGCCATCAAAATGCAGGCAGGCCATACGCCACCAAGGGCAGGCACATGCAGCAAAGCTTGCCAAAATTGATCCCCACTGAAGGCAAAACAGAAAAGAAGGACTTGGAAACACGCTGGAATGGAGACAACATCAAAGGAATTGCAATTGGAGGAGAAAAAAAGAAAATTTGGGAAATTTAGTGACTCTTAGAAAATGGCCCGGGATTTTATCAGGTGCAGTGCAAAGGACCAAAATGTGCCAAAACTAAGCTCAGAGATGTTGCAAAACAGGGGAAAAAGTCAAGGAGGAAGACACAACTTAGGGGGCAAGATATGAAGGACATGGCATGAATACTTAAAACAAACAAAAAAAAAAAATAGAAAAAATATTTCTCAAAGCCAAAACCATCAAAATGCAGGCAGGCCATACGCCAGCAAGTGCAGGCACATGCAGCAAAGCTTGCCAAAATTGATCCCCACTGAAGGCCAAAACAGAAAAGAAGGACCTACAAACACGCTGGAATGGAGACAACATCAAAGGAATTGCAATTGCAGGAGAAAAATGAAAATTTGGGAAATTTAGTGACTCTTAGAAAATGGCCTGGCAGTATATCATGTGCAGTGCAAAGGACCAAAAGATGCCAAAACTAAGCTCACAGATGTTGCAAAAGCAGGGGAAAAGTCAAGGAGGAGGACAGAACTTAGGGGGCAAGATGTGAGGGACATGGCATGAATACTTAAAATAATAAAAAAAAAGAAAAGAAAAAATCTTTCCCAAAGTCAAAGCCATCAAAATGCAGGCAGGCCATACGCCACCAAGGGCAGGCACATGCAGCAAAGCTTGCCAAAATTGATCCCCACTGAAGGCCAAAACATAAAAGAAGGACATACAAACACGCTGGAATGGAGACAACATCAAAGGAATTGCAATTGGAGGAGAAAAAAAGAAAATTTGGGAAATTTAGTGACTCTAAGAAAATGGCCTGGCAGTATATCATGTGCAGTGCAAAGGACCAAAGATGCCAAAACTAAGCTCACAGATGTTGCAAAAGCAGGGGAAAAAGTCAAGGAGGAAGACACAACTTAGGGGGCAAGATATGAGGGACATGGCATGAACACTTCAGAAAACAACCAAAAAAAGAAAAAAATCTTTCCCAAAGTCAAAGACATCAAAAGGCATGGCCTGCCATCAAGTGCAGGGACATGCACCAAAGATTCCTCTATTGGTCCCCATTGAAATCGCAAGATTCCTTTTCCCTTCCCGAAAGGAAATGAAATTTCCTTTCGGGAATGGAAAAGGGATCTTGCGGATCCCAAAAGAAAGGCTTACAAACACTCTGGAAAAGAGATAGGTTCAAATGAAATGCAATTGAAAAAAGCAGAACATCGGGACTTATCGTCTCTTCAAAAAATAGGCTGTGAGGAAATCAGCTGCATTGCAAAGGACCAAAAGATGCCAAAACTAAGCTCACAGATGTTGCAAAAGCAGGGGAAAAAGTCAAGGAGGAAGACACAACTTAGGGGGCAAGATATGAGGGACATGGCATGAATACTTAAAATAATAAAAAAAAAAATAAAAAAAATCTTTCCCAAAGTCAAAGCCATCAATATG
Source organism: Artemisiospiza belli (assembly GCA_021963965.1). Classification (NCBI taxonomy): domain Eukaryota; kingdom Metazoa; phylum Chordata; class Aves; order Passeriformes; family Passerellidae; genus Artemisiospiza; species Artemisiospiza belli. The sequence goes on from JAKDEW010000725.1 coordinate 134,444, forward strand.
CAGGCAGGCCATACGCCAGCAAGTGCAGGCACATGCAGAAAAGCTTGCCAAAATTGATCCCCACTGAAGGCCAAAACAGAAAAGAAGGACCTACAAACACGCTGGAATGGAGACAACATCAAAGGAATTGCAATTGCAGGAGAAAAATGAAAATTTGGGAAAATTTAGTGACTATAAGAAAATGGCCAGGGGTTTTATCAGGTGCAGTGCAAAAGAGCAAAAGGTGCCAAAACTAAGCTCACAGATGTTGCAAAAGCAGGGGAAAAAGTCAAGGAGGAAGACACAACTTAGTGGGCAAGATGTGAGGGACATGGCATGAACACTTAAAATAATAAAAAAATGAAGAAGAAAAAATCTTTCCCAAAGTCAAAGCCATCAAAATGCAGGCAGGCCATACGCCACCAAGGGCAGGCACATGCAGCAAAGCTTGCCAAAATTGATCCCCACTGAAGGCCAAAACAGAAAAGAAGGACCTACAAACACGCTGGAAAGGAGTCAACATCAAAGGAATTGCAATTGGAGGAGAAAAAAAAAATTTTGGAAATTTAGTGACTCTAAGAAAATGGCCTGGGTTTATATCAGGCGCAGTGCAAAGGACCAAAAGATGCCAAAACTAAGCTCACAGATGTTGCAAAAGCAGGGGAAAAAGTCAAGGAGGAAGACACAACTTAGGGGACAAGATATGAAGGACATGGCATGAATACTTAAAACAAGCAAAAAAAAAAAAATAGAAAAAATATTTCCCAAAGCCAAAACCATCAAAATGCAGGCAGGCCATACGCCAGCAAGTGCAGGCACACGCAGCAAAGCTTGCCAAAATTGATCCCCACTGAAGGCCAAAACAGAAAATAAGGACCTACAAACACGCTGGAATGGAGACAACATCAAAGGAATTGCAATTGCAGGAGAAAAATGAAAATTTGGGAAATTTAGTGACTCTTAGAAAATGGCCCGTGGTTTTATCAGGTGCAGTGCAAAGGACCAAAAGGTGCCAAAACTAAGCTCACAGATGTTGCAAAAGCAGGGGAAAAAGTCAAGGAGGAAGACACAACTTAGGGGGCAAGATGTGAGGGACATGGCATGAATACTTAAATAATAAAAAAAAAGAAAAGAAAAAATCTTTCCCAAAGTCAAAGCCATCAAAATGCAGGCAGGCCATACGCCACCAAGGGCAGGCACATGCAGCAAAGCTTGCCAAAATTGATCCCCACTGAAGGCCAAAACAGAAAAGAAGGACCTACAAACACGCTGGAATGGAGACAACATCAAAGGAATTGCAATTGGAGGAGAAAAAAAGAAAATTTGGGAAATTTAGTGACTCTAAGAAAATGGCCTGGCAGTATATCATGTGCAGTGCAAAGGACCAAAGATGCCAAAACTAAGCTCACAGATGTTGCAAAAGCAGGGGAAAAAGTCAAGGAGGAAGACAGAACTTAGGGGGCAAGATATGAGGGACATGGCATGAACACTTCAGAAAACAACCAAAAAAAGAAAAAAATCTTTCCCAAAGTCAAAGACATCAAAAGGCATGGCCTGCCATGAAGTGCAGGGACATGCACCAAAGATTCCTCTATTGGTCCCCATTGAAATCGCAAGATTCCTTTTCCCTTCCCGAAAGGAAATGAAATTTCCTTTCGGAATGGAAAAGGGATCTTGCGGATCCCAAAAGAAAGGCCTACAAACACTCTGGAAAAGAGATAGGTTCAAATGAAATGCAATTGAAAAAAGCAGAACATGGGGACTTATCGTCTCTTCAAAAAATAGGCTGTGAGGAAATCAGCTGCATTGCAAAGGACCAAAAGATGCCAAAACTAAGCTCACAGATGTTGCAAAAGCAGGGGAAAAAGTCAAGGAGGAAGACACAACTTAGGGGGCAAGATGTGAGGGACATGGCATGAACACTTAAAATAATAAAAAAAAAAAAAAGAAAAAATCTTTCCCAAAGTCAAAGCCATCAAAATGCAGGCAGGCCATACGCCAGCAAGTGCAGGCACTTGCAGCAAAGCTCGCCAGAATTGATCCCCACTGAAGGCCAAAACAGAAAAAAGGACCTACAAACACGGTGGAATGGAGACAACATCAAAGGAATTGCAATTGCAGGAGTAAAAAGATAATTTGGGAAATTTAGTGACTCTAAGAAAATAGCCCGTGGTTTTATCAGGTGCAGTGCAAAGGACCAAAATGTGCCAAAACTAAGCTCACAGATGTTGCAAAAGCAGGGGAAAAAGTCAAGGAGGAAGACACAACTTACGGGGCAAGATATGAGGGACATGGCATGAACAGTTAAACAAAAAAAAAAAAACAAGAAAAAATCTTTCCCAAAGTCAAAGCCATCAAAATGCAGGCAGGCCATACGCCAGCAAGTGCAGACACATGCAGCAAAGCTTGCCAAAATTGATCCCCACTGAAGGCCAAAACCGAAAAGAAGGACCTACAAAGGCGGGGCTCCATGTGTGAGGGGCAGGGCTTCAGACAGTGAGGGGGCGGTGCTCTATGTGTGACGGAAGCGGCTCCATGTGTGTGGGGCAGGGCTCCAGCCAGTGATGGGCGGGGCTCCATGTGGGATGGGCAGGGCTCCATGAGTGAGGGAAGGGGTTCCATGCGTGAGGGGCGGGGTTCCGGGCTGTGAGGGGTGGGGATCCAGTCAGTGAGGGGTGGGGCTCTAGGCAGTGATTGCCGAGGCTCCATGTGTTAGGGTTAGGGCTGCAGCCAGAGAGGGGAAGGGCTCCATGTGTGAGGGAAAAGGCTCCATGTGTGTGGGGCAGGGCTCCAGCCAGTGATGGGCGGGGCTCCATGTGGGATGGGCAGGGCTCCATGCAGTGAGGGATAGGGCTCCATATTTGAGGGGCGGGGCTTCAACTATGAAGGGCAAGGCCCCATGAGTGAAGGCCGGGGTTCCAGGCTTTCAGGGGTGGGGATCCAGTCAGTGAGGGGCGGGGCTCAGGGCAGTGATGGCCGGGGCTCTTTGTGTTAGTGGCAGGGCTCCAGCCAGAGAGGGCAAGGCTCCATGTGTGAGGGAAAGGGCTCCATGTTTGTGGGGCAGGGCTCCAGCCAGTGATGGGCGGGGATCCATGAGGGATGGGCAGGGCTCCATGCAGTCAGGGGCAAGGCTCCATATTTGAGGGGCGGGGCTCCAATTATGAAGGGCAAGGCCCCATGAGTGAGGCGCGGGGTTCCAGGCTTTCAGGGGTGGGGATCCAGTCAGTGCGGGGCGGGGCACTAGGCAGTCATGGCTGGGGCTCCCTGTGTGAGGGGCAGGGCTTCAGGCAGTGAGGGGCGATGGATGGAGACAGCATCGGAAATATTGCATTAGGAAAAGTAAAAATGTAAATTTGGTAAATTTAGTGACTGTAAGAAAATGGCCCGGGATTATGTCAGGTGCAGTGCGAAGGACTAAATGATGCCAAAACAAAGCTCACAGATATTTCAAAAGCAGCGGAAAAAGTCAAGGAGGAAAACACAACTTAGGGGGCAAGATATGAGGGACATGGCATGAATATTTAAAACAAGGAATAAGAAAAACAAGAAAAAATCGTTCCCAAAGTCAAAGCCTTCAAAATGCAGGCAGGCCATACGCCAGCAAGTGCAGGCACATGCAGCAAAGCTTGCCAAATCTGATCCCCACTGAAGGCCAAAACAGAAAAGAAGGGCCTACAAACAGGCTGGAGCGGAGACACCATCAAAGGAATTGTAATTGGAGGAGAAAAAAAGAAAATTTGGGAAATTTAGTGACTGTAAGAAAATGGCCCGGGATAATATCAGGTGCAGTGCGAAGGACCAAAAGATGCAAAAACGAAGCTCACAGATGTTGCAAAAGCAGGGGAAAAAGTCAAGGAGGAAGACACAACTTAGGTGGCAAGATATGAGGACATGGCATGGACACTTCAGAAATCAACCAAAAAATGAAAAAAATCTTTCCCCAAGTCAAAGCCACCAAAAGGCATGGCATGCCATCAAGGGCAGGGAAATGCACCAATGATTCTTCGATTCGTCCCCATTGAAATCACAAGATTTCTTTTTCCTTACCGAAAGGAAAAGAAATTTCCTTTCGGGAAGGGGAAAAGGAATCTTGTGAATCCCAAAAGAAAGGCTTGCAAACACTCTGGAAAGGAGATAAGTTCAAATGAAATGCAATTGAAAAAGCAGAAAATCAGTAATTTTAATGTCTTCAAACAATAGGCTGTGAGGAAATCAGCTGCATTGCAAAGGACCAAAACATGCAAAAAATAGGCTCACAGATGTTGCAAAAGCAGGGGAAAAAGTCAAGGAGGAAGACACAACTTAGGGGGCAAGATATGAGGGACATGGCATGGACACTTCACAAAACAAGGAAAATAAAAGATTTTTCCAAAGTCAAAGCCATCAAAATGCAGGCAGGCCATACACCAGCAAGCCCAGGCACATGCAGCAAAGCTTGCCAAAATTGATCTCCACTGAAGGCCCAAACAGAAAAGAAGGACCTACAAACACACTGGAACGGAGACTCCATCAAAGGAATTGCAATTGGAGGAGAAAAAAAGGAAATTTGGGAAATCTAGTTACTCTAAGAAAATGGCCCGGGATTATATGAGGTGCAGTGCGAAGGACCAAAAGATGCAAAACTTAAGCTAAGAGATGTTGCAAAATCAGGGGAAATAGTCAAGGAGGAAGACACAACTTACGGGGCAAGATATGAGGGACATGAACAGTTAAACAAAAAAAAAAAAAACCAAGAAAAAATCTTTCCTAAAGTCAAAGCCATCAAAATGCAGGCAGGCCATACGCCAGCAAGTGCAGACACATGCAGCAAAGCTTGCCAAAATTGATCCCCACTGAAGGCCAAAACCGAAAAGGAGGACCTCCAAACGCGGGGCTCCATGTGTGAGGGACAGGGCTCCAGCCAGTGATGGGCGGGGCTCCATGTGGGATGGGCAGGGCTCCATGAGTGAGGGAAGGGGTTCCATGCGTGAGGGGCGGGGTTCCGGGCTGTGAGGGGTGGGGATCCAGTCAGTGAGGGGTGGGGCTCTAGGCAGTGATTGCCGAGGCTCCATGTGTTAGGGTTAGGGCTGCAGCCAGAGAGGGGCAGGGCTCCATGTGTGAGGGAAAAGGCTCCATGTGTGTGGGGCAGGGCTCCAGCCAGTGATGGGCGGGGCTCCATGTGGGATGGGCAGGGCTCCATGCAGTGAGGGATAGGGCTCCATATTTGAGGGGCGGGGCTTCAAATATGAAGGGCAAGGCCCCATGAGTGAAGGCCGGGGTTCCAGGCTTTCAGGGGTGGGGATCCAGTCAGTGAGGGGTGGGGCTCAGGGCAGTGATGGCCGGGGCTCTTTGTGTTAGTGGCAGGGCTCCAGCCAGAGAGGGGCAAGGCTCCATGTGTGAGGGAAAGGGCTCCATGTTTGTGGGGCAGGGCTCCAGCCAGTGATGGGCGGGGATCCATGAGGGATGGGCAGGGCTCCATGCAGTCAGGGGCAAGGCTCCATATTTGAGGGGCGGGGCTCCAATTATGAAGGGCAAGGCCCCATGAGTGAGGCGCGGGGTTCCAGGCTTTCAGGGGTGGGGATCCAGTCAGTGCGGGGCGGGGCACTAGGCAGTCATGGCTGGGGCTCCCTGTGTCAGGGGCAGGGCTTCAGGCAGTGGGGGGTGGTGGATGGAGACAGCATCGGAAATATTGCATTAGGAAAAGTAAAAATGTAAATTTGGTAAATTTAGTGACTGTAAGAAAATGGCCCGGGATTATGTCAGGTGCAGTGCGAAGGACTAAATGATGCCAAAACAAAGCTCACAGATATTTCAAAAGCAGCGGAAAAAGTCAAGGAGGGAAAACACAACTTAGGGGGCAAGATATGAGGGACATGGCATGAATATTTAAAACAAGAAAAAAGAAAAACAAGAAAAAATCGTTCCCAAAGTCAAAGCCTTCAAAATGCAGGCAGGCCATACGCCAGCAAGTGCAGGCACATGCAGCAAAGCTTGCCAAATCTGATCCCCACTGAAGGCCAAAAGAGAAAATAAGGGCCTACAAACAGGCTGGAGCGGAGACACCATCAAAGGAATTGTAATTGGAGGAGAAAAAAAGAAAATTTGGGAAATTTAGTGACTGTAAGAAAATGGCCCGGGATAATATCAGGTGCAGTGCGAAGGACCAAAAAATGCAAAAACTAAGCTCACAGATGTTGCAAAAGCAGGGGAAAAAGTCAAGGAGGAAGACACAACTTAGGTGGCAAGATATGAGGACATGGCATGGACACTTCAGAAATCAACCAAAAAATGAAAAAAATCTTTCCCCAAGTCAAAGCCACCAAAAGGCATGGCATGCCATCAAGGGCAGGGAAATGCACCAATGATTCTTCGATTCGTCCCCATTGAAATCACAAGATTTCTTTTCCCTTCCCGAAAGGAAATGAAATTTCCTTTCGGGAAGGGAAAAGGAATCTTGTGAATCCCAAAAGAAAGGCTTGCAAACACTCTGGAAAGGAGATAAGTTCAAATGAAATGCAATTGAAAAAAGCAGAAAATCAGTAATTTTAATGTCTTCAAAAAATAGGCTGGGAGGAAATCAGCTGCAATGCAAAGGACCAAAACATGCAAAAAATAGGCACACAGATGTTGCAAAAGCAGGGGAAAAAGTCAAGGAGGAAGACACAACTTAGGGGGCAAGATCTGAGGGACATGGAATGGACACTTCACAAAACAACGAAAAAAAAAATTTTTCCAAAGTCAAAGCCATCAAAATGCAGGCAGGCCATACACCAGCAAGTGCAGGCACATGCAGCAAAGCTTGCCAAAATTGATCCCACTGAAGGCCCAAACAGAAAAGAAGGACCTACAAACACACTGGAACTGAGACTCCATCAAAGGAATTGCAATTGGAGGAGAAAAAAAGGAAATTTGGGAAATCTAGTGACTCTAAGACAATGGCCCGGGATTCTATGAGGTGCAGTGCGAAGGACCAAAAGATGCAAAAATTAAGCTAAGAGATGTTGCAAAATCAGGGGAAATAGTCAAGGAGGAAGACACAACTTACGGGGCAAGATATGAGGGACATGGCATGAACAGTTAAACAAAAAAAAAAAACAAGAAAAAATCTTTCCCAAAGTCAAAGCCATCAAAATGCAGGCAGGCCATACGCCAGCAAGTGCAGACACATGCAGCAAAGCTTGCCAAAATTGATCCCCACTGAAGGCCAAAACCGAAAAGAAGGACCTCCAGACGCGGGGCTCCATGTGTGTGGGGCAGGGCTCCAGCCAGTGATGGGCGGGGCTCCATGTGGGATGGGCAGGGCTCCATGAGTGAGGGAAGGGGTTCCATGCGTGAGGGGCGGGGGTTCCGGGCTGTGAGGGGTGGGGATCCAGTCAGTGAGAGGTGGGGCTCTAGGCAGTGATTGCCGAGGCTCCATGTGTTAGGGTTAGGGCTGCAGCCAGAGAGGGGCAGGGCTCCATGTGTGAGGGAAAAGGCTCCATGTGTGTGGGGCAGGGCTCCAGCCAGTGATGGGCGGGGCTCCATGTGGGATGGGCAGGGCTCCATGCAGTGAGGGATAGGGCTCCATATTTGAGGGGCGGGGCTTCAAATATGAAGGGCAAGGCCCCATGAGTGAAGGCCGGGGTTCCAGGCTTTCAGGGGTGGGGATCCAGTCAGTGAGGGGCGGGGCTCAGGGCAGTGATGGCCGGGGCTCTTTGTGTTAGTGGCAGGGCTCCAGCCAGAGAGGGGCAAGGCTCCATGTGTGAGGGAAAGGGCTCCATGTTTGTGGGGCAGGGCTCCAGCCAGTGATGGGCGGGGATCCATGAGGGATGGGCAGGGCTCCATGCAGTCAGGGGCAAGGCTCCATATTTGAGGGGCGGGGCTCCAATTATGAAGGGCAAGGCCCCATGAGTGAGGCGCGGGGGTTCCAGGCTTTCAGGGGTGGGGATCCAGTCAGTGCGGGGCGGGGC